>JAPYZH010000850.1:0-14220 GCA_030523085.1 Meteorus colon | reverse complement strand
ATTTTTCAATTTTTTAATAACAAATTAACCGCGATTTTTTTAGCTAAAATCGCGTTTTTCACTTCCAAGTGCTGTAAAAAATAGAAAAAAACAAAAAAAGTTTTCGTGATTACCTCGAGAAATATATCACCTTTGAAATGCATATCAATTTTTTTGTTTCAGATGATCCGGTAACGAGTTATGATGTTCACCGCGCAGCCATTTTTTTACGAGGTGCCTCTGGAAATTGAACGTCACCGACTTATTTATCAATATTTTTCATTGAAAATTTTTTCTAACCGCCGGAAAAAAACCCCCCCATCATTTTTTTTTTTCCCCCTCCCCCCCCCCCCCCCCCCCCCCCCCCCGTCAAAGTACCAAACCGTTTTGATTAGTTAATTAGTTTCTCTCTCAACTGACGTCGAGATTTTTCTATTTTCCAATTAGTATCAATTTCACAATAACAAATAGGTCAATTTTATCGTCAAAAAATCGACATTTCAACTTCAAAATGATGCAAAAGCTCTAAAAAATTAATAATAAGAGATAACTTCGACGTCAGTTGAGAGAGAAAGTGATTAACTAATCAAAACAATTTAATTTTTTGATGTCTGATAATCCAGTACTGAGGAATCGTGGTTACCGCAAAAATAAAATTATTTCGAGGAGAACTGCAATAAATCCATTATTTCCTTACATTTTTGGACCGAAATTTTTCAGAATATTCTCCAAAGGTTGTATCATAACATACTTATTTTCGGAATAAATCTATAACCCTAATATGCTATAAAAAAATTCTTGAAAATAGGCCTTTTTTCCCGACCAACCTCTCCCCCCTTAATGGGGCTTACATCCATTCACACTTTCATAATCGACTCAATCTGTACATGAGTTTTTCCTACATATTCGAAACTGATTGAAGACTTTGGTTGTTTCCTCACGTCTACTCTGAAAATCAGCGTGATCTTTCCGGTGACATAATCCTCTTCTCCACATATTATCCCAATTCCTCAGTATAACCAAGTCATTTTCCACCAAAATTTAATTTTATTTTTCAGATGCGTCTGCAACCTTCAATTGGAGTGAGTTAAAGATGGTTCATTTCATTTGCTCTATCATCTTCTTCATGGCATCATATGAGCAGTTGAAAACCAATATTATCCTGGCTAACTTACGGAAAGATCGAAATGGTTTAGTTACCAATAAAATATATGATGTCCCCCATGGTCGTCTCTTCAAATACATATCAGCGCCTTTACAATTTACTGAAATTGTCATGTATTTAATGCTCACGATCATCCTGTGGGAAAGCTCATCATTTCATTTCGTGTTCATATGGGTTCTAGTGAATCAGGTAAATCCATATAGTTTTTCATTCATTTATTGTTTACTGATTGCGATCAATTAATAGGAGATGTGAATATTGTGACATGAAATCCGTGCCCGGATCTTTTCATTTCGGAATGGACCGGGAACGGTAAGGTTGTCAGCTTAGATAGCCCTTGCCTCTAGCAAATCTTTTATGTCGGTGTATATATTCAACCAATGGCAGCGTGAATATCATAAGCGTGTGTTTAGTAGTTTTATAATCAAACGAGCTGAAATGAGTGGACAATATATTCGTACAGTCATGAATGTTTTATACAAATCCGATTTTGTGCATATCAAATTGATTCGTTGGGGGAGGATAAATCAAACCGAAATACTGTCGGGATATCCCAGGGGCTCTGGGAATGAGAATGACGACCCTAGCGAACCCTGTCAATGCGTGGCAACACCGAGTTGATGTCAGTTTTTGCGGAATGTCAACGATGGGTGGATAAAAATTTTGCGTTGACTTCTTGTTCATCGACATGGAATATATCGATATTGGTTGAGCTGATGATGACTATTCAAAAACAAACTCGAGATTTTCACGTTAAGAGAACCTCGACTTTTGTATGTGCCAGCACTCAAGTTACGACCATGTTCCTGTTGGGCTTGAGGGGATTCATGGAGCGTCGATGGGTGAAAAATGTGTCAACTTCACCATTCTCAAAACTCACTTATTCAACTATGATTTTAACTTCAATTTTCTGATGATGAACATAGGATAAAAATGAGTGCATCTGTATCCAGCTTCTTAAGGGGAAACAGTAGTATTTTTTCTAATCAGCATGAACAAATTTCCGATCAAATTGTTCTGTGTGTTATACTCGATGAAATTTCACGAATATTCGTAGGGTTGCTTGAAACGACATAATCTAAGTGTAAATGGTCTCGTTTTTTAAGTTATAACATTCAAAAAGCGATGATAATAGTGACGATGTTAGTGCCGATGACAATGGCAATGATTTTGATCGTAATATTCAACAGAAGGGTTGCGACTGTTCTGGTTTGATAAGTGAAAGCCGACTAAATGATGAAGCTCCGAAAGTTGAATAATCAAATTTGCGAACAGACTTAGCTCAGTGGATGAATAATTTTAACATCACCAATGATGTTGAATTCCTATTTTTTTTTTTTTTCCATTTTTTTTTCTTCAAATAAATTGAATGATGTGTGAATGTGTGTGTTACGTGAAGCGTTCCAACATTCACGTGATAAGGATATGAGGAAGGAAAGGAGAGAGGAAGGGACCATCTTAATGTGAGTTCATAGAATATGCGAGAAAAAATTCGGAATAGTTGAAATTCGATGCAGTTGGAAAACCGTTCAAAGTGCTAGGAAATTCTGATTTGGAGAAGGTGCCGAATTTGCATCTAGACTTTCATACTCTCCTTGTTACTCAAGAATCGCTAATAGTAATTCATGAGCAAGGTCTCCCGGGCATATAAGAATATCGTCATTCAATGTCAATATTGATGGATAATCCATTGTTAAGAATTCAAGTAGCAAACTCTATCTCATCTTCGTGCAAATTTACCCAATATTATCAGATCCATTTGTGATTCATATGTATCATGGTTACGAGGAACCCAATAACTGTCGATTATTTTTGAGACATTTTGTGGATGAATATAAAACATTGCGGAAATAAGATTTTGATTATGAATCTAGAAACTCCAGAATGAAGATCAGAGCTATGAGCTTTAGAGATATGCACAAAATTTTATTAACTTTTGTGAAAGGACACCATTGACATAAGTTTTCAAATGGCCAAGTGGATGACTTTTCCCAAAAAATGTACTAATATGGTAAAGAGCACTCCAAAAGAATTAACACGAAAATCACGCAAATTCAAACATGTAGACCGATTTGAAGAAATGGAATTTCGACAATTTCTTTTATATAATGGTCCATCAGTATTTAAAGATTATTCACCGACCAAATATAAAAGTCATTTTATCATTTCACACTATGCAACACGAAATTTATGTCATGAAGAAGCTGTTTAATCAATAAGGAATACGCTAAATCATAGTTGTTATAGGCTAAATCATACTCCGCTGAGAATTGTACTGAACTGTATGGCGGAGAATTTTTAAAGGGGTGTCCTGAATTAGAAAGTTCGAAGCACCGTTTTGTCTTTATTTTTTCGAGAATAGAAAGAAAGAAATTGAGATTTTGAGCTTTGAGGCATGGTTTTGTGTACATTCACATGATACAAGCAAATGTTCGGTGAAGTAAAAACAAAAATTTTCAACCGATTTCCAAGGCCGATTTCATGAGCGTGATGACACTGCACTTTTTAATTGGCGGGGAAGATCCATCTCGTTATTCCGAACTGGAACAAAAAACCAAAAAAAATTGAATTATGATATAATTTGTTTTTGGGTGAACTAAAAGAAGCAGGAAAATGTGCAATTGATTTTTTTTGGCGGCTTTTAACAAAAAATGTGCTTCTAGAAGAAGAAAAAAACATAAACTTCAAGGTGCTATTAAAATTATTTGAATAAACTTTTTAAACAACGTTTTCAGTTCAAATAGAAGAGAATGCATTACTGAATGAAACAAAACTTCAGTTCAATTAACTCTTTACGTGGCAAACCTAATTTTGCGCATAGTGCCCGAAATGCGGGATAAAAAATATTCGGTCGTTGATAACAATTCCGCCCTCAACACTTCGAAATTCAAAATGGCGGATCCGATGTGACGGTCGAAAATGAAAAAATTAATTCGAATTTAATGAAACTACTTTCAAAATCTCACTTTTGGATACATCGGTCACATTTTTTTGGTGGTCTGAAATTGAATTATCCACTTGTCCTTCATTATTTCCATCTTTAAATGATTGCTCTCTCATTCGCTTTGTCGATTCCACCAGTCTACAAACAATAACAATAAACCTACCCTCAAATCTAAGATACATTTTATTTATAATTTCACGGAGAATTAAATAGCAATGTATTCAAAAATACCTTTAATTCTGATGAAAACTTCTATATTCAATAATTTTTGTTTAATCATAATCATAGTATGATTAACAAGATTCAAAATTGATAAAACACACTACGAGAACTTTCAACAATCGAAACTCCACACATTCAAGTGGAGTTGGACAGTTTTCTTATTCTGAAAATTTTCGCGCTACAGATAGACAGATTTCGTGCAGCAATTTTTCAAACTAAGGCATTTGAATTACGCGTATACCACGTACAGAGCATATGAGGCATGCTGTCCCACAACAGAAAATACAAAAAAACGATTTTTGAAACAGAGTGTAGTTAGACACTTTTCTACTGAGAGCATCAATGTGTATCAGTCCCATGCATAAGGAGAAGGGGATACGAATGATCGCACAGGAGGACAACCGAAAAGTAGGCAACGCTACGTTAGTAACGTCTATATAGCTATCCTCGCTATCTCTCTCCCTCTCTCATATTTGTCATACGTTTTATCTCCTTGCGAGACGAAAGATTTGAAGACGTGCCGTGACGTAGCCTTAAAAAATCACTCTCATGCGGCTAAAGAAATATTCACTTCAAAAATTCATCAAAATTTGGGCTCTTTTGATGCGAAGCATCTATAGGCGAGGGTTAACCTGATTTTTGGCGTGGCGATACAGGCCGTGGCGACGCATCGCCATGCTATATGATAGAAAATAGAATATATGTACTATACGTAGTCCATACGTAGTAGTGTGTGAGATGTGGCGACGCGATGCCATGCGCAAGCGACTGTGCGTAATCTCTTGCCGCACTGAGCTCGCGCACCTTGTGACGAGGTGGTACCGGTCACGCTCGTTATATTAAAATAAAACGTCGACCAACGAATTTACCATCGCTCACCAATCGCTTGTTTAATACCCCTGTGAATAATGTGGAAAAACCAATAGGAAAAACTCATTTAGGTAACCTCACTTCGAGGTTACATGGAAGACTCAGAGGATCATTTATAGAAATGGCATACGGATCGCAATGAAGTGGATAATTCCTGCGCGCGCAAAGGAGAAAAGGGGAGAGAGAGGGAATAGACGAATGGGATTGACCGTGAAATCAATCATCGATCTATTCCCTACAAATTACGATAATGAAGCGCCAGAATAGGAGAGTTAGTGAAATTGGGGAAATACCCCCCACGAATCCGGATCGAAAAAGAAGGAAGTAAGTCCGTGAAGAAAGGACCCCACTTCACTTCTGAGTGAACATCCATAGGGAGAACACGTGTATAGAGAATAGAGAAAAAAATAATAAAGAAAAGTAATACAGTACGTTAGAGAAGGAGATAGTAGTGGAAAATAGTGTTGAAAGAGTTAATCAGTGGGAAATTAGTAGAGAGAACACTGTGAAGAGATAATTGAGACTATAAGAAAGAAAGTAGATAGAAAAGTGAGAGAAGAAATAGATAAGATACAACTAAATCCAAGTGGAACGTGAAGCGTGGCCGATCCACGCCAACTGTAACAATTCTGATATTTTGAGGGAAGCTATTAGCGTTATTATCACCACCCATCATCCACCACCATCGTTCGATTCATCACCAGGATCCAGATCATCAGCAGAGACATCATCGATTGTATCACCGTGAGTTTTTCCGCCGGGTTTCACCGCATTATTTGGTGCAATTTTGATATTAATATTCCGGTAACAAGTGTCGCAGAAATTAGACAAAGTCGTGCGTTCGGTGTTGCGACGCGCATTTCATTTTCATCATTGTTGAATTGATACGCATTTCGTTATTTTTCATTTACATACTTTATCATTTACAATTCCAGCCGTAGACTCGATATTACGGATCCGCGTTCCCCTCTATTTAATAATCATTTAAGTGTCGAATCATCCGGATAATTAATTAATATAATATTAAAAGCGATTGGTGAGAGGCGCGGGCCAGCGACGGCAAGCGACGGGTAGCGTGCGCGCTGCAATATATAGTTATATTGCGCGGCTGACTACGCGACTTCCAATCTTTGTTAATGTTCATTTGCGAATTATAATTATTATTTTATTTATTTTGGATATACTTCAATACCGATTGGATCAATATTGAATGTAATGAATCGATTATTATAAATTTATATAAATATTGTCCGGAAATTATTTAGTAGAATCATCGCAATTTATCCGAGAGCCCAGACTCTCGGTGAATTTACCTATTCCAGTCTAGGTGGCATCCCTTGTTCCCTTTATATCATTTCACTTATTATTGTTGTCTATTTTTCATAATATTTCAGCCAGTCGACGTGGCCTAGAAAACCCACCGTTACAACCTATAGTGTATACAGTGTTGTTTACTACGTTACACATGTGAGGATAACCTGTGTTTTACTTAATAAAATAATTTTTAACCATAAAATATGTTTGACAGCGATAATTCAGGAAGTGAAAGTGTGCGGCCTCCTACAAAGAGAGCAAAATCATACTATGACACGTGTATATTTTTTGAAAATATAGTAATTGTATGATCTACTCTCATGGTAGATCAATATTTATACAATTTATATTGCATATAATATTTAAAAATTAATTATTAATTTATTTTGATTTCATTATTTTTAATTTTATTTTTATGATTGAAGTGTGCATTTTTCTGCAATGAGCACGTGTATATTTTGTAGAAATGTAGTAAATGTAAAATCTACTCTCTTGTGTATGGCTAGGAGAAAAGCCGCTGCTTTCGTTGTGGAACATAATATTAATAGACGTGCTGTACCTATTGTACGTCGAAGTTTAAGTATATCACTCAGTAGTAATAAAACCATTGTGGGAAAAAGAAATCATTTTCCATGGATATTATTATGTGTTATTGTGACGAGCGTCACAAAAATATATTTTCAAATATAATATATGACCTGAAATACATGAGAGAATACCTGAAATACATGAAAGAATATCTGTAATACATGAAAGGGAGAAATCAGCATGAAATATACGCGAGAGATACGGGGAAATGCGTGCGCGCATGAGTTAGAGAGGGACGGGCAAAATTGAGTGCGGCGCGCCGCCGCTGGGAGGCGAGAGTCGCTCTATTTTCTCGCCCCACGGCGACCGCGCCGAATGGATAACCGGGCAGCGTGGACACCGTCCCGTCACTCGTTCGGTGGCTAAGGCAGCTTGCACGGCGTCAGTCTGGCAGAGCGCTTACAGTACACGGCTACCTCTTAAGTCCCTGACCGCAAGGAAGGGCATCTCTCTCGTACGAAAGTGATCGAGGTGGGCACGAGGCAACCCTAAGTCCATTGGAGGCGTTCTCGAGGATCTACCGGGCGTCTCTCATTACTCTGAGGACGGCCAGCACCACGATCAACGGCGGGGGACGACCAGGGCCAACCAGTGGCAACTCCAAAAAGTCCCTGACCGCAAGAAAGGGCCCGCTTCGGTGGATTACCACGGCGCGAAGTCCCTGACCGCAAGGAAGGGCTCCACTTCGGTGAAACGACGAATAAAAAGGGGTGACTATTTCGGGTGGGCACATTGATTGAGAAATATTATTAGAATCATTGAAATCACGAAGGTCGTGATGTACTCGTGAGCGGCGAATCGTTATTGAGAGAAGATCGCGAATGTAAAAATGTATAAACGAATCGATATGGAATCGCCCACCGTCTAACTAGTCAATTATAACGAATATTTATTTATTCGAAATATATTGCTCATAAAGCATAGCTTGCAGCAATGTTACATGTTATGACTAGATAATTGCACATCAATTCATTGAAGAAAACAGTTGAAAGATAACATTATACAAATAACACAATAGCTTAGTAAATAAAAGGTTCAATTACAAAAAAAAATAGTCATAATAAGTAATTATAATTATACTACATTCAGTAACGCATGAAAAAATAATATAAACAAAATGTGCCAATGAAGAATACGATTAATTAATGCTGTGATACGGGGGGAGGATAGTACTCCATAATTATTCATCGAGGCAAAAGGCTCTGAGCCTCATTGAACGGGCTAGGTATAAGTAAATGGATTTGGCAGTCGGAACATTCAGGTGGCCGAGCAGTAAAGATAATTGACCAGCAAAGTCAGTCGTAGTATTAGAAAGGGCCAGTAGAGGTGTAATATAGTGCTCTCTGTATTGATTATAAATAGGGCATTTGAGAAATATGTGCTCAAGACTCTCATTTTCGTGTAAGTAACATATCGAGCAGGTGACTTGAGGGTTGATATTGTAATTGTATCCTCTAAAACTAAACTTAACATAATGATAGTTTGCTAGCCTCACTTGAGCAAGGACTCTTGCAATATGTAGTGGGCTTTTTACTAGATAGTACGCAGTGCCTGAGCCTAATAATCTAGTGATCGGTGCTTGACAAGAAGATTTCAAGTTGATGGTGTCTAGGTCAGAGAGTCTGAGATGGACAGAGTATAGCTTCATGATTGTAGGTACCTGACTTCTTCAGTGTATACAAGATAAGTTGCTCCGAATGGAAGTTGGTGCATTACAAGAATCTAATATGAGTCTGAGTTGTGACACCCAGTTATATTTCGGATCAGTCAGAGAGTTATTGGACAACTGGAGAAGTCTAAGAAAACAAATTTTAAGTATTCGGTGGTCACTCATTTCAAGTATTTTGCAAACCCATTTAGGAGCCATACTCAGAACTCTGACCTTTACACTTGACATTGCTAGCTCATGTTTCAACTCAGCACTGGGTGTGCCAAGAAGCAGGAGGAGAAGTCTCTTAAAGAATTGCAGTTGAGATTTTTCGAGGCGATCAAGATATCGCAGACCCCAAATATGAGAGGCATACAGCAAGGTAGAGGCTACAATGCCATTGTATATCCTGAGTGTGCCCTCCCAGGACTCAGCTCTAATGCCAGCCAGCGCGGAGATAGCAGCTCCAGCGGCTAATTGAGCTTTCCTAACTGCCACCAGAGTCGCACTCAGGCCCAGCGAAGAGCCCGTGAAGGGGACACCCAGGTATGTGTAGTCGTCAGTCCAATCCACTGTATTCTCTCCATAGAGAAACCTCGACCTCTCTCTTGGCCCGCCTCTTCTAAAATGTACATATTTAGTTGTATCAATATTAACGGTAAGAGAATTTCGAGAGCAATAATCCTTCAAAACGGAGAGCTTTCTTTTAAGATCAAATATCGAGTTCGCCATGATAACGAGGTCGTCCGCATATAAAGGCATGATGAGGTCTGTAGTGCTATTGATGCGAACGCCAGTGATGCCTTTGTTCTTGAAAAAATCTACAATATCGTGAATGTACAATATAAATAATATCAGGCTTAAAATTTCTCCTTGCAGGACCCCCTCCGTGCCCTCAAACGACCCCGAGAGAGAATCACCGGCCTTGACTTGTAATTTAGCTTTATCGTAGAGGTTTTTTAAGATTCTAATCAGCTTAGGGCTGACACCCAGCACGAGTAGTTTCCTCCGGAGGGCGTCATGAGGTACGGAGTCGAAGGCCCGTCTGAAGTCAACAAAGAGACCGTAAAGACGACCATTCTTATTGCATAGTTTCAACTGTATTGCAGAGAGGAGTGCAAAAATATTGTCATCACAGCATTTATTTGCGGTGAAGCCCGATTGCTCTCCCGGCAAGACCCCAGCGCGATCAATCTACTGTGTCAGTCTGTTTTTGAGGATAGTGGTGAGGATTTTTGTAACTATATTAACCATGGCAAGTCCTCGATAATTGTTAGAGTCAGATCTATCGCCTTTTTTATGTAAAAGGCGATACCCTCGGTGGGTAAACATCCTTGTAAAAATCATTCCAAGTTGCAAGAGGTAACGGAGGGGGACATATCTGCCTTCTAAACTTATTGGAGGTGTACCAAAATTGTGTGCTGTTATTTACATCGGAGAATCGTTGAACTATTCGGAACTTGTAGGAGCTGGATTTGGATTTTAGAAGTTCTTTGTAGGTTTCCTTCAGATTCAAGTATTCTACTAAATTGGGCTGGGAGAAATCAGCAGCTTTCGCTGTTTTTAAGGCCATCATCACCTGTTTCTTAGCAATAGCGCAATCTTTGTCAAACCGAGGTTTGTTTAGTTTAGTTTGTCTGCTAGAGGGAAGAGATTTCGTCATGCCAAGTGCTTTGGCGGTGATGCTGATAGCTTTAATGAGGTTTGAGCTAAAGAAATCAGTGGATTCAAGTTCGAATGAAACTTTGAGGCTCTGTGACCAAAGCATGTTGTGATGAAACCCATCATGCAAGTTCTGCTTCCAGAGCAGCCTCTCAGATGGCGCGGAGCTATTAGGGGAGAGCTCTTCGGGTGGGAGGGGAACAGGAGGATTTAAAGTAAGAAGGACAGGGAAATGATCAGAGGCTGTGAGAGGGGAGATAACTTGGAGGTCAGCTACCTGGGACATTCGAGCAGGTTAGCCCAGATCAGGTCAATTACAGATTTTCCTAGGCAGGAACAATACGTAACGTGAGCAAGAGAATCACCAGGCATTCTCCCATTTAGCAGGATTAAACCGTTGGATTCACAAAAGTCAGTTAGCAATGAGCCTCTGGTGGAGGTATAAGTATCAAGAGAGGAATGTTGGGGGAGTAGAGAGCTACCAGCTACCGCGTCTTCGTGGATGCTACCCTGAATGCCAACACGGGCGTTGAAATCGCCACCCAGTACAAAGAGATCTTGTTGGTAAGAAGCCAGCACACTACTGAGTGTCAATTGCAGCATGTCTAATAGATGGGGAAGTGCTAGCGCCGGGCTGAAGTATACGTTACATGGAATGAAGCTCCAGTCGTTCAACGACACTCTGTTCAATATCCACCACGGTGACACATCGAGGGGTTCAAAGTTAAATTTTTCATTGATGCCAATTAGAATCCCGCCGCTGGCCCTACCGACGTCATGCAACTTGGAAGCCTGTGAAGAAAGTATATTAAAATTATTAAATTCGTGGGGAAGCTTGACTGTAGTAGTAGTTGTCCAGGTTTCATTTAAACAAAATATGTCAAACTTACTTAGGGAAAGCCAACTATTAATACTACCTAGCCTGTGGAAATTCCAAAATACTATCCTCATTTTTGGTTTTTTGGAATGCTGTGAGGGGTCACCGAAGGCGAAGCGCTACGATGTTGGTTATCCTTAGTGGCGTCTGGTAGATTTGGTGGTATCTCGGCAAGTGCGTAGGAGAAGTCCATCGAATTTGGAAAAGAATCACGGGAGACTCTCGAAAGTTGACCATTGGGTTTCGAGCGCTGCTGCCTGACTTTCAGTCTGGCCTCAAATTCAACCCTGCGTTCTTCAGGAGTCCGGTCGTGGTCAATATAGATCTTTTTAGAGCCCAGAGTTTTCTTCATACCCATTATTTCAGCTTTCAAAGCCTGCGATGTTATTTTGGCCTTGACCATGTTGCCAGAAGTACCGATCAGGATTACAAATTCAACGCTGCGGGATACGTTAAAGTTGTCACTTATGAAGTTGTCAACTAAAGAGCGTAATCTGTGCCTGGCGGTGTGGGCAGCGTCAAGACCTTTAATTATTATGTTGGCTTGGCGACATTGCTTGTCGAATGCTTCAAGCTTTTTACTTATCTTCTCCATGTGACTTTTAACGATGACATCAACTGGAGGAGATGAGCTGTGATCCGAGGAGGCCAGTAGTGGAGTAGGTAGGGAAGAGACATTTTGTAGTTTTTTTTTCCAGACAGGCAAGTCTTTCGTTTATGAAGTTGTATTTAGAGCTGTAACTAGTTTCATTCTCAGCCATTTTTGTTGTGATATTCAGGATAGAAGCTGCATTGGACTTTTTGACTTCGGCTATCTCGGTTCTGAGCTCTTCAATGGCGGAAAGTTTGTCCTCAATTATCTTCTGAATTCTGCCTGATAGTGGCTCTACAATTCCTTCTTGTAAGGAAGTAAGAGTGGCTGGGTCGAGTGTCACTCTTTTCTTAGAAGGTTGATTTTCGTCGTTGTCAAGGGAATTCTCCATGTCTCGAGATCTTTTTTTTTAAATTAAGCAGTTCTAACGGTGAGCCTGCGACGTTGCAGTTGAACTTATTCCAGGACTCAGCGAGCGTTTCACGTCCTTTGTTCCTTTGAGACTTGGAAATCGGAGAAGACAGAGTCTTGCTCGGATTTTGGGACATTTGTTGCCTCTAGCGTCACTTGTAGGAGCCGACTGGTCAACTGCGTTGTTAGTGAAAGACAGATCCTTGTCAGAGAGAGATGCCATTATCATGTATAGTCAACAGACACAGATGGTTGAGGAAAATTGAGCGAAATAGAATTACAATTATCAATTAATAGACTTTCGATATCACACTTCTAGTTAAGTCTGTGGCACGAGATTGATGTTGGCCACTAAGTGTCAGCGGATGAATGATTTGTGGGAAACTTTAAACTACTTAAAATATCGTCAAACACCAGAGCACAAATTACACGACCAACACTTAAGCGGCCATCTTGCCAACCATCAATAATAACGAATACGAATTGTCTTGTCAGTCATCGCATTGGTAATTGTCATGATCATTGTTCTCTAAGATTACGGTATTTCGATGATTCTGTGTAAGTAAAAAAAAATTTATTATTTTTATTTTTTGATATAAATCTTTTACACGATTTTCCCACACTTCAAACGTTTTTAAAGTCGGTGGACACTGCGACTCAAAATCTACTGCATCGATCCTTTTGAAATTTCTCAAACTGTTTCTACACAATAATAACGCGGTAATGTGGTCGAGCTTTTTCTTTTTTTTTGATTTTAAGTAAATTTCACAATTGTTACGTCTTGACGGAAGTTCCAATTGATGATTGAATGTGACTTTATTTACTGATTATTTAGATGATCTCTTTTCATTCTGGGAGTAGAATTGATTGTTGAGTGTTTGTTTGATTGTTTCGTCGATCCTCAATGATTGCAGTTGCTTCTTGGAATATTTCTCAATCGAGAACGTATTGGAGATAATTTAATTTAGATAAAGTTCCGAAATTGGTAGGGAATCGTGTGCTATGCCACTGCTATGCACAGGTGAAGGATTTGGATGCTGTTTGAATTCACAGATTTATTTTATCTTCGATGAACTTGAGTTTCACTTGATTCATTCATTTACGCTTAGATGATTTGTATACATGAATAGTGATCAATAGATTCTTGAATTGAGATTCTGTTTTATTTGTATAATTTGATTGATTTGTATTATGATTCGCAGTATTTCGCTAAATATTTATCAAGCGACATTGATAACTCGAAAATCGGTATTGGACTGACTGTTTGACTGATTGAATCTGTTTGAATGTCTAGAGCTGAGTGTGTGTTTGGAGAGAGGGAAACGGTATTTATATGGATTTTATTGATGGTGGAAGAAAATGATGGACGGATATTCGTCAGCTATTTCTGTGCAAATTCGCGAACGCTCTGTATTTCCATACATTGGACAAAACTTGGCGTTTGCTAAATTTATGAATTTCTTTTCTTCGTGGCGTTCCCACGTGAGAAAATGTGCTGAAGTTCTTAATTCGAGTGAATTTGATCGTTATTTGGTTGACGGATTCTAAATAGATACAATTTCATTTATTTTCAACTTTGGATATTTGATCGGCGAGCGTTCGCTCGGGCGGATGTCGCGTATCTTATGAACTATAGAATGTTTATTTTATTGAACACTTGAATCAAAGATTATTTATTTACTTAGATCGTGTGATTTGTGTATGAGTTGAGGATTTAGGTAAAAGGATGACCAGTAAGGAACACAATATCAAAATTGTTGACTTTTTAGCCTAAAATCGATCAATTTATTCCTAAGTGTTACAAAAAATTAAAAAATTGATGAAAAAAAATCTGGACAGCTGTTGCGTTCCCGGGACAGGTCGGAGGTATTTAATTAGTTGAAATAAGTCGAGGTGGTGTTGACTAGTCTTACGACAGGTACCTGTGAGTCTTATCTTGACGCTCGGC
>JAPYZH010000849.1:0-13964 GCA_030523085.1 Meteorus colon | reverse complement strand
AACTCAAGTTAAGCTTTTCTAGCTATCCCCTACAACGTGTAAAAAAATTGGCTTTCTTATTTCATTCCGTTTTTCAAATGTACGTAATGACTGGACTATTATGCGTATGTTATAATTTGTAGATGCTACTCAGTGTGGCCAAATCGGGAATTTGCTTTTGAGGCGCTAGCGGAGTATACCTACGCGCTTTGATGTTAAGGCATGCAATATCAGAGTTTTCATCGATAGCCGTTACAAAAACTGAGAAAATACCTAGCCAAACAGCGTTATGAAAATTCCGTAGCCTCAATGCTTCTGTCTCTTTCTCCGTTACTCTGTCCGATCGTTACAAAGCGCAGAGCATTTCACGCATATATATCCCCCCCCCCCCCCCCTTGCGTTTCCTATCGCCTGTCATACCTTTCACTGTTGATGTAATCATTGAAGGGGAGATGCCGCTGAAGCACCCACTTTCACTGCCTGTTTCGCTATTATTATTTTTTCATATACTCATGCGATTTGAAAGAAACTGAAATCCTGAGAATCGATTTTAGATATCCCCTCGCAAACGAAGTATTCTCACTACGGTTATCATGTCGATCCCATTAAAATAAATGGCACTTATGTTTAAGCTGCCAACGTTTTTTTATGTAAACAACTGTCACCTCGTTAGTCGAAAATGATTGCTGATTCCAACTTGTGAAGTGCAAGGTGGAACCCATCACTAATACAATGAACATCGACTCAAGAACAATATTATTTGATGACCACCAGCATGTACATGGTGGTAATTCCCACGACAGAGTTATTTATAAATTGATATCGATAAAGACAGAATAGATAATCATGATCTCAAGAATGCATTCTTTGATTCAGTTCCTGATGATTTCAACTGGCCCAATATCTGTAGAGAAATGGAATCTACGATTTCAAACATGATGATTTTGCTCAAAGTTCCGGTTCAAAAATGCATAAATTGTTTGCACCTTAGTCCCCATCTTTTTGCATACGGTGAACGTAATCTCAGAATGATGCTTCATCTAACTTGTATGTGACCAGATTATTTCATCATTTCTTTCTTGAGTATTTCGAAGATAATACAATAATGGACTGACCTTCATAATTTTTATCACGGATTATCCATTTATTGGAAAAAAAATTCCATGGATGTCACAACTCCTTCGTCACTCACTGATCACATTCATTTGCGCACATGTAAATTACGCATTCAGTCATCACATGATTGAAAACTCTATTGACGTGATATATATTTGGAAATATCTGTAATGGATAACTCAACTATAAAAATTCTTTTACACAAAAGATCGCTCTCGGTATACTTGGATGGAGATTCGTATGCCATAAGGCTCATCGATAACATCGAGGATAGTCACATGAAAATGAAACTTGAAAAATTATTGAAGCCGCAATCAATTTCTGACTTTTAATGAAGTTGAGACATTCTCTTAGTCACTTTCAATCACATTCTCATCCGAGATACATTAGAAATTTAACGCTAACGCCACTGCGAGTGCGAAGCCTCAACCCCGCCTCCGCTGACTGGCTTGAGATGTCCTCCGTCCCCTATGCAATATTCGGGAATACGCAAGCGCATGATTCTCAACAGCTGTTTGTATTGAAAACCTACCCATCGGAACTATGTATTGGCTTCAGTTTTTTTCGGAATAATTTCGTAATGTATTTATCTCAAGGTACTTGCGAAAAAAAAAAAAAAAAAGTGCACCTTTATTTTTAAAGGTGGCACACGCTGTGTTAGGTTTTGACCGACCTTACCATTCCATTTATCATTCCATCATTACTGACTCATTGCCAAAAGATTTTTCCTTCGCTTATGAACTGACCGCGCTCGCATAATGCGCTATCGTGCATTTACTCTCATGACGACTTCACGCATACGTGTGCTCGCCTTGCTATTTTCTAAATCCTCACGGTGTCTCGCGCTCTCACGCGCTCAGCCATCACCGCTGAAATTCAATTGATGACAATGCGATGCACTGCGTGGCAGAATATGAATCTCCATAAATGTTCATATTGAAATGAGAATCGTTTTGAACATTTATTCTACTGATGCAACCATCTGAAATGGATTGCATTTTATTGAATAATCACAATTGTACTCCTCTTTTCCGGTAACATTAAACTATAAGAACAACTCACATAAGCCAAAACGCAACTCGGCGTGAAAAAATATTGAAGTCAATTCAGCTTTTCATAAATACTAACAACCAAACCCCACCACCTGGACTTTCTGTCCAAAGGTCATTTAGTGAAATTATAAATAACAAATCAGATAACGTTTAATGAAAAATGTACTTCTAGGAATTGCTTCATGATGACAATTGTTCTCATTTGCTTCCCAAAATTTTCTTATATTTATCGGCATCAACTGCAAACATAACTTGTTCTTTTCAATCAAATACTGCATACTCTCATTAAAATCATGAGTTACAATTGCATGCCCGTCTACAACCTATAATTTTTAATTCACACTCATGAAAAAATCGCTAAATCTATAACATTTAGTAATTTAGTCACATCTGTGTTCAATGCAGCTTATGCATAAAGTTACCAAGGGGTGTGCCTCATCTTCCGATTCATCATTTTCATATGAATAAATATCATTATCCGGAAATATATTCGAAGACACACGACTTGAATTTAAGTCTGACAATGAATTCTGACTTATGTTGAAGATACCACTACTCTTGGTATTCGCATTTGTTTCTTAGCTCATTTTGATATTATATGATATTACTGTAACTGCAACAATTAAGATGCTATAATATGTTATTAAACTCTTGATATTAATGATTTTAGTCAGCAGATCAATGATTAATATTTACTCCAGTCAATTGCATTCACTTCCAAAAAAAGTAGGCAAGTGTTTTTCTGTCATGAGGTTTGTCGGTGCACTTATATACTCAACAAAAGACAGTAGTGGCAGCGGAATGAAGAATAGACTTGTTTCATCTAATGAACCGTCGGTATAATATTATGAAAAGAATATTTCTTTTGTACATAGAACAAAAAAAGAGAGTTATCGTATGTGTCGAAGTACGGAAGAGGAAGAAAGAGGGAAAAAGAGAGCAAGTCCGTAAATGTTATCAATCAATTGTTATAGTGGAATAGGCAGTCTTTTATTCCAAGACGTTTTCTACAACTATATGTTATTTTTTCCGGTCATGTATTGTTTTCTGATCTGGATTCAAAATATCTATATTCTTAAATATCGTAGAAAAAATGTATGGATTCGGTCAATGACAATTGATTCACTATGTCGCGACAATGCTGTTTCATTCTAAATCATGAAATATGGCGTGAACAAATTCCTAGGTAAACATTCATGTCTATCATGAAAACAACATAACTAATTTCATGAAAAAAAGACAAATCCTACGATTGATGCGTTATCGTATCTTTCTTTGCATTTATATTGGAGATATTGTTACAAATTATTTTTGAATATTATCTACATCATTTGTATTTCGCATATAGGTGATGTAATATTCGTCGTTACATTGGAAAATATCTTTTAATTGAATTACAAACATAACAGGTGAAATACTGAAGTCAGGTATAATGCGACCTAGATAGTGGCATTACACCCTCATCTGAAAATCGCCAAGTGATCAGTATTTCAATAAAATGAGTATGAATTTGTCATTTTAACATATAACCAATCGAGTCGATCGATTCTATTAGGGTGAAAAGTTCAAGTAACATCGATATTCGGTTGTACTTCTATTATTGATGATTTTTGTCGCATCATCAACCGTCAATTTTTTTTATCTCCCAAAAAATACCACAAGACTATTTTGTTAATAACGGAAAATACTGAAAATATGAGCGCTCCTCGCCTCTGCAATTCTGGATACCACGAATAAACTTGACAAAAGACGGCGGAGGCAGCCGAATGAGGCACTGTTTTTTTTGTTCTATGAGCTGCCACTACGGGACCATACACATAATGTTTCTTCTGCGCTTAGAATAAGAGAATAGAACAACAGGCAGCGTGAGTGCGTAAAAGAGAAGGAGAATGAGAGAGAAGGAATGAAAGAGCGAGTCCGTACTCCAGTCAGTCAACTGCTGTGGCGAAGTAAACAGTTTCTTGTTTGGAGATGCTTTGCATAATATTGAGAATCTTGAGCGAAAAAGTAAAATTCTAGAAATAAGAAAATTCAATGATTTCTCGGATCAAGACATCCGAGTTTTCGGTTCAACTATGTCCAGTTGATATGAGACAATTGAGACAAAAGATTCTTCCATACGAAGGGTAGAAATAAAGTGAATACCGGCGCCAATCAACTATTTTCGTTAATTGGACAAAGCCATTGCTTTTCTGCGGAAGTTTGCCTATAACTATGTATGATCTTAGTCCTCTCTCTCTCTCTTCAAAGTTTGATATTTCATAAGGGTTGATAATCATATCACATGTTTATATTTTTCCAACAAATTCTTGATTTTATTCAGTATGAACATTTCACATGTGTGCAAAGTGTATTTCTTCATCTCGTATGAAATATTTTAATTTGTTGTTCTCCCAAATTAGGTGGATTAATTCAACTCAGTCTCACGGAAGCTCATCATGTAAATGTTTTCAAGACCTTGTCAACGGTTTCGATATATAATATTCAATATTTTCCACACATTATTCACCCAACGATACGATAATAAATATTTGTGATAGGCCAGCGCTTGATTCGCATTGTGGATCAAAAACGCCCAAATATTTGGAAATAATACAACATAGCTCCTGTGAAACACTTATCGAACAGTTAAAATTATTTTGTACTCGCCACAATTCACTTCTCTACCTTCTTTTTTATATTTATTCTATTCTTCATTAGAAACTTTCTGTCATATTTGGAAACGCTATTCATGAAATACTGTTTTTCCCTTAGCATTCTTGAATTCATATATAATCACCTCTAATATTTATTTACTATATTGCAATAACATTCATTCCAGGGAACTAAAACACTGATGGAATGAGTCTGTCGACATGCAACCAATATTTTAATGAACACCAAAAAAATATACAATCAATTTGAGTTTCTCCCATAGTATGTTTTGGCGTGTTTGATCGCCTTATCAGTTTGTCATTGTATTTCATTTTTTCATCCCTACAATTGCATCTAAACAATCAAAATTTTGACTCATTACTGTTTTCATTTTCCATTTAAATGAGCAAAATTCCTCGCAGAATTATTTAGTCAGTGATACTCAAGTCACGAAATTGTAATATAGACTGTATAATGCGCCCTGGGCGGTCGCATTATACCCTCATCCGAAAATCACCAGGTGATCAGGATTCCAATAAGCAGAATGTGAATTTGTCATTTTGACATATAATCAATTACCCGACTCGAAATATTTGTATTAGATTTGACTAACGTTAGCTTATGAAGCTTATATTTACCTCATCTGGTATTGATCGGCTTGAATTGATATTAGCTTGACTGAAAAGCTTGAATGTGACTTATGTGAGCTTACTCATTAGGTTGAACTTAATTGAGACTTATTTCTGATAAAACTAACCTATCGGAGAAGAATAGCACGAAAAAAAGATATAAATCCAAACTAGGATAAAAAGTGTGTTGAATGCCTGGAAGACAAGAAGCACCAGTCCATATCTCCAAGAATTTTCAGAGCGTAGTCGAATATATATAATGTATTGTTAGGACGGAAATGAAATTTTGACAAGCGTTTACTGATTTTTTTCGCAGACGAGCTGTACGACGTGTACCAGGTTGTCTCTGGGTATTCCCAAGTTTCCTTCAATAAAAAAGGAGGATTTTTAGGCACAAAAATGAACTTTCGACCAATGCTTGGTGGTTCTTCTCGTAGACGGACTGTATGACGTGCACCAGGTCGTCTTTTCGTGTTCTCCAAGGGAAATTGAGTAAAATAAAGTATTCTAAGTAAAATAAAGTAGAATAAGTAAAATAAAGTATTCGAATAAATAACGTTTGAATTAACGATTAAGCATTTCCCTTCCCGACGAGCTGTGCCGCTTGCACCAGGTCGTCTCCTGACGTTCTTCAAACTTGATGAAATGGGAATAGAAGATATCTCCCAAACTCCGCTACTGATTACAAAAATTATGCCTCAAAATTATAACTTCATTTTTTAATTAATATTTCAACTAAGTTTTAAATTTATTTTGTGATCTCTTTTTCTTCCATTCCTCTTCGGTCTATGATGTCCTCGTCATCGTCATCATCGTCATCTTCGTCTTCTCTTTCTTCATCTTCGTCCTCTTCGTTTTCATGTTCCTTTTCGTCTTCATCGTCTTCTCCCTCTTCTTTCACTATTTCTCTGTGCGATCCGTTTCCACCTGAAATGAGCGTCATTTTATCATTTTTTGAAATTTGAATTATTGTTATTGAAGTTCTAATTTACCTTCCGATTTCTTTCCTATTTTTTTTCATTACTTCGGGGCACAGATATTTCCTTTTATCAACGCAATGTAGATTGATACATTTCACTACTGCTTTTTCAGCAACCATTACGTTCGTCATTTCGCTTGCTTGATCTGAAATAACAATTTTTTATTTTTTTTCTTTTTATAATTTACGTACAGTAAATTTATACTACAAATTTCATTTCGATTATTAATTACGAGTAAATCATAATGACATAATAGCCCTTTATACAAGTAGTGATTGATGGCTGGTCGTGATTGTTTTTTTCTTCCCTTCTGCTGAAAAGTTACGAATATTGTCCCCATACACTTCATCCAGCGTTTCGCGTATGAATCGAAATGTAATTTTGATTAGTATTATTAATGGGTATGAAAACTAATCGTGAATTATTTATTGCGATAATAATCAAAATAATCTCACTGAAAATCAGTCTATTTTTTTATCTTCGTTGATTTCGTAGGCTGTTTGTTTATCTTTGTTGTTGGTACTGTCTGCATCAAACTGCTGTCTCATAGCCGCCGTTAAAGTTCCAAAAAATTCCATTACTTCTTTCGTGACTATATGAATACGATCATGACAGAGTATATAATTGATAAATATTAAATTATGTAGAATAATTCAATTTTGGTATACTGTCATAAAGTTTATCAATGTTTTTTAATAATATAAAATACAATTCTAACAAAACTTCTTTAGTAAATGAATCCAATCATATATGTATTAATTTGAATTTCCAAACTATGATTTCTGTTTGCAGAAATATATTTATAATTAATACCTAATCTTCAATCGAAATCATATTTATAAATTGCTCTAACAAGATCTCATGAAAATTAAAATTAACAGTGTAGAGATGAAGAACTAAAATTTGTGATTGATTATTCTCAAAGCTTAGTTTTTCCGTGAATTGTTGAAACTAGCGTATCTAATCCGTTAGTAGATGTTGTCGCCGAAGTCATCTTTAACTCCGAGTACATTGTTATTTAAAGAGGCTTGAATATCTTGCGAATTCGATATTATAATAGGAGAAAGTTCTTTCCATTTGTTATGGCTGCTAATGCATCGGTATTTGAATTATTTCCAGTGTTTGATAAGGTCGAACATTCTATTGTATTTGGGATCCCGGTAAGTTCTGGTTGATTTGATGTGCCAGGATTTGGAGAAAGAGTGTCATTTAATAATTTGCTGTTTGAAGTCAACGTTGATGTTGGATTTGAATTTTGAGGAAAAAAGTAAATCTGTCCTAGACTTTATAAGATGTGGAGAAGATTTTGATATATTTTTATAATTCAACGATGGATTTTCAGTTGTGTGTGCAATAACTTTACTGAGAATAGATTTTTTTTTCTTTTTTTTTTTTCTTATTGTTCATTTAAAGTCGCGACAACAGTAAAGTCGTTTGCGACTACAGATATTTATAAAAGTTTTACATTGTATTTGTACTCATAAGGTCGTTATATAGAAACGTAAACGGAAAAGAAAAAAAAAAAAAGAGGATTTTAACCTAAATTAAGTTAAATTAAATCATACAAATTTAATTTCTCTAAGTATTCTAGTACTTTATAACATTCTTCTGACGCGGCTAACATTCCTGACATTTCTGACTTGAGGTCGTATTTTCTTCTTGCATCCTTGAGGTGTGGGCAGTCAACGAGGACGTGAGATACTGTCATTTGTGATTGGCATTTTTCACACTTCGTTTGACGGTCTTTCGTGAGTAAATGAGAGTGGGTCACTTTAGCTTGACCCACTCTTAATCTGGTAATTTTACTTTGGTCTCCTCTTGTTGTTAACGTCGGGACTTTCGACTGTACGTTGGATCTCACCTTGAGCAACTTCGTTCTTTCGTTGGACCATAGTATATTCCAATATTTGAACAGCTTATCCTTCAGGGCCTTTTTCAAATCTTGGGAAGGAATCTTTAGGCTTTTATCAGGTCCTTTTGAAATTGCAGCTTTGGCCTCTGAGTCAGCTTCTTCGTTTCCACTGATTCTCTGATGCGCCGGAACCCAAATAAAAATCACATGTAAATTTGTATCTAAACATAAAAGTTTATCTCGAATATTTGTCACGAGTTCATGGGTAATGAAAGGGTTGGTTATTGCCATGAGACAAGACATTGAGTCAGTTGCTATTAGAAATTTAGTATTGTCCGATGTATCTAATAGTTCCAATGACTTGAGGATTGCAGTGGCCTCACATGTGAAGATTGAAGCACCCTCAGGTAATCTATAGCTGGACGCATTGCTCTCGGAGACTATTGCACAAGCTGATTTGTTTTCAATTACTGAACCATCTGTGAAGATGAATTGGTAATCTTTATATTTATCTTTAGCTTCTAAGAATAGAAGTCTATAGATATTCGAAGGGGTTGATGATTTTTGATGTTCGTGTAGTCCTAGATTTACTTTACTCCAGTTATCTATCCAAGGAGGCACAGATCTTGGTTTTCTACTGCATACCAGGCTGATGTCAGTGTCGAGGCCTTCCAGGTAGCTTGTTGCTCGTACTTTCAGTGGTTTTGGTAGGTTGGGGTGTTCGGCGTATTTTTCTGTTTCGTAGTTGTGTGTTGAGTAGAGATGGGCTTGATTGGTCGGGGATGTTGCTATATTTGCATAGTATGTTGAACATGGGTACATTCTTCTTAGTCTTAACGACGGCTCGCCTGTTTCAGCTAGCAAACTGCTTACTGGTGTAGTTCTGTAAGCACCTAAACTTAGTCTTATTGCAGCATTGTGTATTGGCTCTAAGGATTTGAGAAGAGTTTTGCTAGCCGAACCGTAAAAAATAGCTCCGTAGTCGATTTTACTTCTGATAAGTGCTCTGTATGTTCTTAGTAGACATTGTGAGTTAGCTCCCCAGCGAGTTAAAGCTAATATCTTGATAATGTTTATTCTTTTTTTACATTCAATTTTTAATTTTTCGATATGGGTTTTCCAAGTGTGTTCACTATCAAAAGTCATGAGTTTGATTTTATCTGTTCTATTCAGATTATGTCCCTCCAAAGTTAAAGTACAATTCTTGACTGATTTTTCATTTTTTGAGTAAACAATATACTCAGTTTTGGTATCGAGGATTTCAGACCTTTATTCTTTGCCCAACTCTGAATGGTATTCAGGGTTTCTTGCATTATTTCCGTTGATGTGCTGATGTTTTTTCCACAGTACATGAGGGCTATGTCGTCTGCAAATAGTGCTACTTAGACCGGCAACTTAATCAAGGGAATAATGCGGTTTATCACACAGATGAACAGTAGTGTGCTGAGTACAGATCCTTGTGAGAGGCCGTTTTCCAACTCTGTAGCTTCGGATAAAGTGTTGTTCATTCTAACTCTTATCTTTCTTCCACTTAAAAAATTATCAATAAATTTTAGGAGGTTTCCTGAAATATTGTTCTCAAGGAGGGCACTTAAAACTTCTTTCCTTGACGTCATTTCATATGCCTTCTCAATGTCTAATGCTACTAAAAGCAGATGGTGTTTATTAGTAAACGCATTGCATATTTCAGAGTCTACCGAAGTAAGATAGTCGTATGTGGATCGTAGTTGATGGAAGCTACTCTGAATTGAGGAAATGCGGTTTTCAGTTTCTAGTTTCCATCTTAGTCTGGCTCCTATCATTTTCTCAAAGATTTTACATAGGTTACAAGTTAGAGCTATGGTCTATAGTTTTCAGCTTTGCCTGAGTCTTTGCCAGCTTTGGGGATAGGGATGACAATGGCCTCCCTCCAATCTTCTGGAAAAACTTGTTTCAGCCATATGTAATTGTAGAGCTGGAGTAGGTAGTCTTTTCTTTCCTTTGGTAAGTATTTTATTAATTTGGGCGGAATATCATCTGGCCCCGGAGAGGAATTTTTGCAATTGGCTAGTGCGTGTTCTAGTTCACCTTCTGTGAAGCTGGGGTTGATTGGGTCTTGGTTCATGGTATTTGATTTAATGTTTACTTCTCGTTGTGTAGTAGACAGACTTTTTGTTTGAAGATATGTTTGATCGTAGTTTAAGTTACTTGAATTGCTGGCAAAGGTGTTCGCTAAGAGATTACATTCATCTGTCGTACTTGAAGCGGAGACCCGTTGTTGGTTAACAATTACTGTTTGTATATACGTTGGAGATTTTTTTTGAATTCGTCTCAACTTATCCCAAACTATAGCTGTGGGTGTACTGGCAGTGATGGAAGATGTGAATTCTTGCCATGATTCTCTTCCACTAATTTTCGAGGTTCTTCTAGCTTCTGCTCTCGCTCTTTTATATTCGATCGTCTTTCCAATAGTTTTATCTTTCCTATATTTTTTGAAGGATTTTTTGTATTCTCTAATTTTTTCGGCACAGTTATTATTGTACCGGGGCAATTTCTTTTTTTTAATAGTTCCTGACGTCTTCGGTATAGATGTGATGGCTGCTGAATAAATCATGCATGTGAATCTCATAACTACATCATTTATTTTGGTGTTCGGATCCGCCCAAGGATTCTGGAGCTCCTTTAAACTGTTCTTGATGCCTTTATCAAATAAGATCCAGTTTGCCTCCTCAAAAATCCATTTTGGGTGCAGTGTACAATCTTTGTGGGTCCCCTTACGGTTTTGTAGTCACGGTCAAAATACTCTCAATTGACTATAGTTTGTTGGACATTTAGCGGCAAACATTCGGTAAAAAGTTGATATTTTTACGGTGAATAACTAGTGTCTGCGCAAAGTTATTCCTTTATGTTTCCTAGGATTGTTCGGTCATTTGGCAGTAGATATACTAGATTTCTACAGACCAAAAACATCAAACTTCACGGTTTTTCAACGCGGGAAAACCCGTGCTGCGTTGGTGAAAAGATCACTGTTTTACCGACAATTCACTGTGAATTCGTCACATTTTCATCGACAATACACCATGAATTCATCACATTGTTATCATCAATGCACCATGAATTCATCACATTCTCATCGACAATTCACCATGAATTCGCGAAAGTTATATTCTCAATTCAATCTAAATTCACTGCTTTTGTTTTGAGACAATTATTAATATCTATAGTTGCTGTCAAAAGTAATTTAATTTAATGACGATGATGTTTTGATGACCGATATGAAACAGATCATTTCAAATTTCAATATTTGTGTTTCATTCCAAAGTAGTATCTATAATGAGATTACGTATAAATTATGGAAGGTATACATACGTAAGATTAACATATGTATATTTAGATATTTGAGGTATTTTAATATTGCATATAACTATTCATTGAATGTTGTGAAAACTTTATTGGTTATCGAATTCGTGATTAATTTCAGTGTTTTTTTGTATATCTTAGAGACTTTGACCATTCCCCAACCCATCTTACTATGTTAGTCGTAATACGATCTTTTTTATTATAAACCGTGATGGGTTTATAACTCTGCAGTTCTTTCATAATTCCTGAAAGAATATTGTCATATTAAAGAATCAGATTCAATATTTCTAAACTCTGTTATGTAAATACTGTCAACAGCTGAAGTGATATGAATATTCTTTTCTGATTGTCCAAAAAAAAACGAAAGTTACTAATTCATTTTGAATAATCTGTATGCGAGACAACTGTCCAATTCGGTTTTTTGTCGTTGAACTTGGTCACTAATTCATATTTGTCCTCTGTTGGGCAAAATTCGTGCATAACTATTTTGTTCTCCTCGAGTTGCTTGTAGCATTTATCGCACTATAGTAGCTGTCGAAATCCATCATGAAATCATCCAAAATCCGCACCTGAAACAAAAATTACCACATGACACGTGAATGACATTGTTCGAACATTTTCTTCGGTTTGATGGGAGGAATAAACATTTTATTTTGGTGTCTGCATACCCTATTTTCGTCATTAAAGGATAGTAGTTAGTTAAGGCGGGTTCTAATTCATCTGCTTCACCGGCCAGGCATGATGGTAAGTGGTTCTACTCTTAACTACCTTATCGACTGGTGGTAATTGTTGTTGATTGTTATGTTGAGCTTTAGTTCGATGATTCCGCAACAATGGGTAGAGTGGTTATGTGTTTTATTGTATGATGGTACGTTGATTTCCTTTTTTTACCGATGAAAAGGGTTAAGGTTTAATGGTCACTTAATTAAATTGTGTATTGTGGACCACTTTTCCCGTTCTTCTGCTATTGTATATGTTTTTCCCCCCACTCTAGACATTAACTATCACCCCCAAATGTTTCAACCCCCACTTTGATTTTTTTTCTTATCTATCGATGACGTCATTTTTTTTTGCTGTTACTACGCGGTAGATTTTTTCCTTCAAACAAAAGGAATAAAGTGATTTCTGGGAGTGGGGGTAATCGTCGATCCATGCAAGTTCAATCCTGCAGCGATCCCATCCAGTATCACTTTCGACTTCAGAGTGTGAAGCGAGTTCAACAAAATAGGGAAAAAAAAAAATGGAGATGATACTAGATGTGCAGGGTTTCAAGTGTCCAGTGAATAAATTCATAGTTAAAGAACTAGCAGTGGTTTTAATTCATGATGAAAGGGAAGATGTACATGGATTGATACATATGCTGTTTCAACCACCATTTGAATGGGAAAAACTACCCAAACAATATCAAACAATGAATTCGTGGGTAATGCGCAATTACCATGGAATATTGTGGGAGGTTGGAGAGATACCATACCGTCGACTGAACGATGTTTTGGATATTATCCTGAAAGACATTTCTTACATATATGTAAAAGGGACAGAAAAACAAATATGGCTTTCAGGTCTTATCGGACGCACCAAAA
This sequence comes from Meteorus colon, assembly GCA_030523085.1. Taxonomy (NCBI): domain Eukaryota; kingdom Metazoa; phylum Arthropoda; class Insecta; order Hymenoptera; family Braconidae; genus Meteorus; species Meteorus colon. The sequence goes on along the minus strand of JAPYZH010000849.1, from coordinate 800 downwards.
CCATTATAAATCTAGAGAATTTTGGATGTCCATCACTGAAAGATATCAAAATGAAGAACTGCTATTACCATGAGCATAGAAAATCTGGAACTACCTATCACTGCGCTATGGAAAATGTTCAACAATTGAGATGTTGGTTTCAACAAACACGAATGCAGAGACGATCGATTGGTAGATCATTCGAGTTATATTACCAACACGGGGAGCGAATTGAAGATATGGAATCTGAAGATATTGCGTGTTTTCCGAAGGAATTCATCTTGAAATTTGCTGCGACGAATACTATCAATATTTGGGGGAAATTAACTGCGGAATTGCAACGAGATGAGGACATTCAATCACACCGAAGATGTTCGAGGCATTACAATTCAAAGGCTGAGGATTATGATGAATTTGATGGAGTGATTCCATTAATTAAAGATTGTCTCATATGTATCAATGAGAAAAAAGACAAAGATGCTCATATGAATGAGAAGAAGAAAAATAATGATCATTCATATGACGATTGTGTGAAACAATTGTAACGAGACGCAAAGAATAAATATAATATTCCAAATACCCGAAAAAATGTTTTTCTTATTTGATGCAACACACACTGCGATAGTGTGAATTCTTTCCACCCTGAAATAACTATCTTTATCATGTCTTCCATGTTTTCTGGCGGATTATAAAATGAAAACAAAAATCATATGTATATTGGCAATATTTTCATTTATTTATTTCATCATCAACCTCATAATCAAAAATTTTTCACTTCTCTTCATATTCAAATTCACACAGCCCATATTTCCCACCAATAT
>JAPYZH010000848.1:0-13975 GCA_030523085.1 Meteorus colon | reverse complement strand
CATTCCCATTTTCCAAGTATAACATTAAGATTGATGAAGCAATTTTTATACCCATAATGGAATATTATTCCGAAAATTTTTAGTTAAATGTCTATAAAAAGTTTCACTTTTACTGTGGTTTCATAAAACCACACAATCATTTTTTTAAATATAGTTATAAATAAGATTTTCATGTATATATAAGTTATAATATATTATAATAATGCGGCTGTTATAAAAGCGAAAAATAAATGATGGTTAAAGTTTATCTCGATTTTTTGCAGATAATTTTGATATAGTCGTCTAGCGCCATGTGGTACTTATCGCCTGGTCAACTTCTTTCTTACCAACACTTGCTCCTTTATCTGCTCAGCGTTGTGTAAGCTCGGTATGGAATACAGTTATCTTGCAACACAGTGTGAACTGAATGAGGTTGAAAGTAAAGTGATTGGTGACGCATTTACATTTGAGCAAGCTTGGTATAGAGTAGATTTTTTTCAGAGTTTGGTAGTTTTAATGTTAGCGATTAGTTGAATAAGAAATAGATCTTCGTTTGAATGAAGTTGGCATCGAGTTGAGTAATTCGGAGTACAGTTTTGTCTCCCTGCCGGCGTGACGGCACGACACATTTCCCATCATGCATTGTACGATTGGAATATCCTCCTCTACATTATCTTAATATAGAGGACCGTGGCCCAGCTTAACGTTGGTAAAGAAGAAAAAGTATATACTTGACTATGTTATTCCTAACCTCATCAAAACAGTTCTTTCCTGAAAACGCGAGAAAATAAAAGCTATTGAATAGTTCTGCCGTGATTTTTATTCCGTTTTCAATTTTTTTTTTCCTTTTTTTCTACAAGCATCATACTGTGGTAATTCGACTACAAAATGCCGTCGCGTCCGAATAATGGTAGTAATAAATCGAATATATGGCTACCAGTGTTACTCAGTGCATTTGCCATTCCACTTTCAATGTTATTTTGGACTATTAATGTAATTTATTCAATATTAACACCTGACTCAGAGTCCAACACTGAAGGTAAGTTTAGTCACAAAGTAGCATTCAAAATGATTTGAATTGAAGGTGTTTTGAGTTTCTTCAAATGCTATTGATTGCTCTAAATGTAACTGACGTTGGGCTTCACTATCAAATAAATTGTTTCAAATCGCACTCGTTTAGTGAGTTGAAACTATCTAGGTGTTATTATGTGAATGAATGAAAATTTTTGAGAAACGGAAGCGCAGAGCGATGTATCAAAAAATGTTTCATCGAAGCCCAGTTGTGATCTTGTGTTTCGACCTTTGCTTGGAGCATAAATCTGGATGATTGTCTAGAAACTCCGATTGATGTTGGTATTGATAAAGAATTAACAGGGTTGAAATCTACGATAGGAATGGGTTGGTGTAGTTGGATGAGTCGGACAAACGTCGTGGATGGGTAGAGTCGTTAAGGTGACTACGTTTGCGGTATACTTCAATGAACATCTTTGTTCAGTTATCCTAGATAACTCTTGAACTATTGGAAGATTTATTAAATGTGCATTGTTGCCAGGAATCTTTGATTTCGATTTATTTCCGACGAAGTATATACAAGAGATAAATAGTGTTTACAATTTTTATAGTTGTCCAGAGCAGTGCAGATATGCAATTCAAACACTTCAAGTGTAGAGATTGGATCATGAAAGTCTGGACATATAGAACTTTCTATTCCGTTTCTAACAATGAGCAGATATGATAAATCGATTTTTGCACTGACAATTCGAGATTTCATTGATTGATGATTCATCGAAAGAATAGGATATTCGTAAGTAAGTGAGAAGTAGCCATCATAGTTGCAATAGGGATCAATTGATAGTTCTCCAATTGAATATTTGGGTTCATGATAGCGTTGATTCTTCATGTGAAAATATTCAATCGAGGACAATTTTTTGTTTTTTTCTGATCAGTGGAACTAATAATTTAAGTACTAATAATTGCTAATGATGTTAACGCATTTGGAATCTAGGTGAATTTCTGTAGGAGAACAAATGTAGTTGATATAATTGGTTTTCGGTGCTTTTTCCAATTATTTCAATGATTCGAAAAATTCACGGGCGTCATCAGAAATTGCTATTTTTCATTTTTTAATCCGAGACTGGAACATTCATACCATGTCGTAATATTCTAATCGTCTGAGTATATTCTAACTTTCTTTAAGATTTTAAATAGATTCACTTGTTCGCTTCTGCAAATATGACTTAGTGAATTATTATAAGAAGATTTAAAGTACACTAATTTAGTATCAAAATTGTATATATTCAATATTCGCAATTACTTCAATGCCAATCGTTTCTTCTTCCAGAACATCCAGTTGTATCACCATGGAGATGGCTTTCTTCGATAGTGATTCCAATTTTATTTGCATCATGTGGATTGAAACGACGGAGTTTGAATATGAGTGGCGCAATCTTAGGCCTGTTTGTTGGATTCTTTACAACAATCAGCAATTATGCGCATCTGTCGAGTCTAATGACATTCTTCGTAACTTCATCATTGGCAACCAAATTTGGTGCTAAGAGAAAAAAAAAATTGGAGATCGATTTCAAGGAAGGAGGTCAAAGAAATTGGGTGCAAGTATTGTGCAACGGTGGAATGGCTTTGCAGCTGGCGTTACTTTATATACTGGATGTTGGCTGTGGCGAGAGACCAATTGATTTTGTTAAGAATTACAGAAGTTCATGGTTGTCTATTGGCATATTAGGTACATTCTCATGCTGTAATGGTGACACATGGGCATCTGAATTTGGCACAGCATTAGGCAATAGCGATCCTTTTTTAATTACATCGAGAAGAAGAGTTCCAAGAGGTATGTATACTTATTTTTAATCAGTTACATTAGCAACGTAACTATCAGTATTATCGCTACGCATATTATTTCTATCTAGAATTTGATAAACTGAGATTCAAATATGGATGAGGAATACGCTGTGAAAATATCACACAATCAAGAATAGCTGTCGATTTTTGAACTCAACAAAATGGAATTTTCCTTGATATCGTATTCGGAATTCTTTTATTCTCCCAGACCAAACTCAAGTAAAAATCTATTTATTGTAGAATAATCGTATTTTTCAGCAGTATACAGATGTAAATGCTGCAACAGCAAAATTTGTGTCGGGTGTAAAGTTTGTAAGATAAGGGTAATCAGGTTTAATTTTTCATATTGGAGAACAAAAAAAAGCCTCTCTCCTGCTATTGGAGACAGTGCATTAACAGTCTTCACATAAACCATTTGAATATAAATCATGAGGGGCAAGAAAAGAGTATTATAATGAAGTTGATGTGCCTTTCCTTTTTTATTGATTTTCATGCATCCTTCAGATTAAAGTAAGCATTAAAGAAAATGTGCACATGACTCAAACGAGCTTTGTTTCAATGCAGTCAATGTATTATTGTTGGAGATATTGTATTTTCAATTCCAAAAGATTGATTCGTAGAAACAGTCGACAGAACTTAGGTAGTTCGAGATATATTTAAAACATTATTTAATGTATAGCTCGTTGGTTGAATTGATGTTCTACGGTAGCTTTTTATATTCATGATTAGATCGAATTCTCGACTGAAGACGAAAATCAAACTTATTCTTCCATGGTCTTTCTCGTTTCACCATTTTGGATAGAGTCCTTATATTTTTTGTTCTCGATATTTAAAAAGTATCCATGTGCAAACAGTGTATAGATTCTGATAGTGTGATGAAATATGATCGCCAGATTATGTTTGGGGAGATTCTAATGAATATTCAAATCGCTGTAGTGATAGGATTTTTCTATGTTATTTCGATAAAAGTAAGATTTCATTGTCAACTGGAATGATGAATAAATGCAGATTATTAGAAAATTAGTAACCAACAATTGGCAACTCAAATTTACCTCTATTAGGATTCAATGATTCAACGTAATTATGTAGTTTGTTGTCGTCAACAATTTTTTTTGCTTCTGGATCGAAAAACTTTGGTCATGGTCCTTTTATTATAAGATGAAACAAAATATCCCATTTCGGAGATTCCTTGACGTTTCTCATACGACGAGACCAGCAATGGAGCAAAAATTTGAATGCAATTTCCTCTTCCGATAATCTATTAAAGACCACTTTCATCAATCATCACATCAACCAATTGTGATAATGCTGGGAGAGAAATATAAATGGTTTATAGAACAATACCTAGAATTGTTTTTTTTTTTGGTTGCAAAGTGTAATGACAGTTACCGTTTTTTTTTTTTTCCAGGAACCAATGGTGGTGTATCGTGGATTGGTCTTTTGATGTCTTTATTGGGCGGTTTGACTGTTGGTATTTTCTATTACTTCACTGTTTTGTATACTGTTGATTCAGTTGTTCTTCAACAAGCCGCGCCACAATGGCCAATTATAATCATTGCGGGTATTGCTGGATTTTTAGGCAGCTTTTTGGATTCTTTTCTGGGGGCAACATTGCAATATTCAGGTCATGAAATCTTCAAGATAATATTATTCTTGTCTGTAGTTTTGGAGTAACAAACATTTTTCACGTACTTTCCCATTGTAGGTATCAATGAGTATGGTCAAATCGTCGAACGCCCTGGCAAAGGTGTGAAACATATTTGTGGACGACAAATTCTCGACAATCATAGTGTTAATCTTCTATCGAGTATTGGTATTGCTTTGACACTACCAGGACTGGCCAATTGTATTTGGCCTTGATATCGCACATACCTATAGAAGAAATTTCACTTGAACGGAAGAATTATATTTATCTGTAGAAATAAGTAATTTCTGAACATGATTGTTTATTTTGGTACTTCGTTTAACATCAATTTACACAATTTGCTTCACACTGTTATGATCATCTCTTGTGTTATTGATTGAATAATTTATTTCACGTTTGCAGGAATTGAATAATCTACGTGACGAGTGATTTGTTTATACGTATTTAAAATATGATTCTCTTTTTTTTTTGGTTTTGGTGTGAGATAAGTACAATTTTTCGACCTGCATCTTGTTTTTTTATCATCTCGAATACTTCTAATATCATTTCACATCGCCACGAGCCACATCATCAGACCAACAGATAATTATACATGTTTCATTGTATATATACGTTTAAAGATTTGTGCATTCAATTGTACAATATTTCTGTGTGTATATATGCATATGTATATTAATTTATGTTCATCCCGTGTTTTTGTAGGATGATTACAATATATATAGAAATTTGATATTGATGTAGCAAAAACTCATATTTTTTCTATCTCACAATAGAGCCCTGTTCCATCATTACACGGATTCGCAAGCGATCTTCGATGAATAATTGATTGAGAAGCTACCAATCACAGCTTCACGGATCGATTTTTCACCGATCCTATTTTTATTATTATTGCTTTCACATTTATGTACTCAATCCGATCAAATTTCAATACGGGAAGTTCTAAAAATCCGTCTTCATTTCGATCAATAAATACCAGAAAGTACATACTGATAAAAAGTACAATGTGAGAAAATGAAAGTCTACCCGAGAAACAGGCGATGATCAGTTCTTCGCTCATTGTTTTTCTTCTTACTCAAAAAAAAAGCACCATTTTCAATTGGTTTACCATACTATGAGCTCTAGTGTATTTCCAAACAGAAATATCCATGATAATATTGATAATCATTTATGCCAACTATGAATATGTGATTTAGATCAGTTGGTATTCATTTTTTATAATTCAACAGCTGTTCAACAAAATTTTCTTTTAGTATTAAATAGCCGAGATGTAGTTTGATAGTCGTACAAATTTTTGTTCGGTTGCCAGAATCAAAAAAACAATTATTGAGTTCTGTTACAATTAAAAACTAATTTAAGATTTCACGTTGGAAAAAAAAAAAAATGCTCTTGATGATCGTTCTTCCCGCAGAGATCGTTCTTTTCATGAGAAAAAAAAAAATTTGTTGAATGAATATTATTCGACTTAAAAAAAAGATTTTAATCTTCGTGAGCTTGGGATTGGTAACACCTCAATTTTCATCAGTTTCTCACTTCCTGTCTCTTGTTTAATTTTTTCGTCTGTTAGTTCTTAGAAACTCAGCTTGTTATAATTATTTTTCTGTCCCACGAAAATAGTTTAGAACTTGAATGTCAAGGGCAAGAAGAAAATACGAAGAAGGGTAGGAAAAACAAATGATGGCTAGTTAAGCTCATTTTTAATGACTAATTCTAAAGACAATACGATGAGCTTTTGATACATATTACTGAAATATCAGACGTCGCTTCAACCGCAATGCACCAAAAATTTGTGAATTATAGATATATAACAATAATAGTTTGAGCGATCAATTATTGAAATATAAATATCCCATAGAAAAATTATTGGTTTTTGTATTTGCATTATAATTCAATTGACTTTGAGAGAATTTCACTCTCATCGTTGTTTTTTTCTCTTTTTTCTCTTTATACAAGCAAACGTATAACGTATAAGCGTGTGTGAATATGAACCAAAAACCAATTCCAAGGATCCAACATCGTTTTCAATGAGGTTGTGACTAAAAATGACAACGTACATTAAATTATCCATCAACCATAAATACATTTCTTTTTCTATGATAGAATAAAATTTACAGTAGACATTCGTAACATATAATTGGTGAGGACACAAACTTAATTGAGAATACAAAAATACATACTTCATTTAACCATCATTTTAGTTGATAGATTTGTGTATAATATAGTTTGTTAATTATTATTTGAAGCTCCATCAATCTCCCAAAGGAGTATGTCACAGCTTGTCACTCTATATTATACATGCATTATTCGATGTCGTTCAGACTAGTGAGTATGCAGACTACTTTGTGGTAGATATATTCATAGGAAGAATTCTTGAGAGCTTGAGATAGAATATTTTACAAGTCGTAGCGTTGCAATGCACACGAAAACGGAAATGAAAAAAACTAGTTTAGCGATAGAAAGTAATGATCGATATTTTTGGGTCTTGGTATCGAACATATACAGCACAAACAAATCTATATGCTGGTGAACATTGAATGCTTTGGAATTACAGCATTGCCTAAAAAGTGGTTATAAAGGTTGAAAATTAGTATTATCGATACTCATAAAAATACGATATAGTAATAATCACGAAATGATTGCAGAAAGTATCATGTTGACAAATCCAAACATTCTTTTGTTCAAATCTATTTCAATTAACATTCCATTCACCTTACTCATTTGCATATCGTCGATCGAAATCCATTATACATCGAGGGAAAACCATACTTGACTGCGATTTGCTATCAATCTCCGAGTTTAAATAAACAAATTGAATGGGGTACATGTAAATGGTCGGAATGAGGTTGATTGACGTAATGAGGATCGATATTGATTATGTTTTGTCAAGAAAATGTCAACGCTTTCATCAGATTTGTAATTATACTCACAGATCAATATCAAATCAATTTGAAAATGTACAAACAATATTACAACATTGACAACCCGACATGGGAGTAGACTTTGTTATGTTTTGTAAATCGTCATCCTGATTTCAAAAATTCCTATCAGGAAAATTGATTGTTCTAATCCAACGTCAAAATCGAAGATCAGTGAATTGAAAGAAAAAATCTTTATATTTCCAGTAAACTAAATGATCGCCACCGAAGTGATTCGTTTTCAAAGAATACATTAAGGAGTTTCATAAACCGAAGTATTCCATAATTTCAACGATACAAAGACGTCAAAAGCAATAAATTTACAATCGTATTGTAACATAAAAGTATCAATTATATAATGATAGACCGTAACAATGGACGACGGACATTTGGATTAAATTAACATCTAGTCGATGTAACCGAATTTATAATATTTTTTTCCTTCTATTTTATGTTCAATAATTTGTTCGTGTGTTTTTCAATCAGCCATCCGTGAACCACAATATCAAACGAATATTTTTTGTTATTCGAGTTTCTGATCAACATTGCGTTTGGTATTGATTGAGGTCGTAAGTCGAATCATTGCGTTTGATAAGAATTTTTGCGTGCTTAATTCCATAGCTGTCCCGTCTTGCATTGAATGCCACTGGTGTTGGTGTTGTCACATCATGTCCCATGTGCTTCATAGGTTTCTCTTCTAGCGGAAGCTCTGTTTGGCAGTCACACCTTCTCCTCTCCCGCCATCGGACCTGCGGTCGAGCGGACAAACTGAAACAGTGAACATCCTACAATGGATTCGACTCGAATGTTGCCAATGACACGATACGGACTTCCCATCCCGAAAGGCATTCTCATTGTTCTACTCCGGTCAGCAAACATATAATTTTCTTGGTCATACAATTTTTTGAATAAAAATTGAGATATTATCGGTGAACACAATATTGAAGCCGAGTTATTCGAGTCTAGAAAAAAATTTCAAATCGAAGAAAAATTGATTTGAATGAATTAGAAAAAACCATGAACAAACAAATAAATGATTTGATATAGAATATTTATCAGCTGTATGAAGAGCCCAAAACCATTCAGTGATAACTCGGAATCTACTTCAAATATTTTCTCAGAACGTGCCTGCAATTAGCCGGTCCGAACATAAATAAATAGTATTTTACATACCTACGCCAGAAAAATAAGAAATGTTTCAGATCACATGTAATTGTCGATCGAGGTGAAGACGAGGTTGACTAACATGTGATCTGAGGCTCTCTTTTTTACGGGTCAAGGTGTGTATACTATTTTTCTGCTCGAAGACGCCGGAAAGCGGCAACTTGGTTTCGCACAGCGGCCAGACAGTTGACACTTCCCGGCCAGAGGGAGGAAAAGAAACTTTCGAACCTGACAGAAACCCGACTGTTTTCAGCCCAAAAGTACGACCAGTATGCAATAACAGAGTGTTAAAAGTAGTTGCAGCTAAACTCATCTCCTAGGCTCGAACTTCTCGTTGAATAGAAAAAAAAAACAAAAACCATCGTAAGATTATTTTGCATTCCATATTGTGCCATTGACGGAATATTCTTCTCTCACGTTTCGCACATGAATTTGAGTACAATAAAATTTGCTTTCTTAATGTCGACAGTGATAAATAATTGAAATTTCATAACAATGACATACATCAATTAAACACTTCGCGTTTATGTACGCAGACATACGCACTGTGTTCAATTAATACATGTATGTGTATGTTTATTGATGTATATCTGTTAACCTCATCGTATTAGGGTTTCTCTCACCGACACTGTTGTAGCTGTGCATGAGTTGGCACGTTTTCTAATGAGCGCCGAGCCTTCCCATTTCCGTTTAAATTGTGCTATGACCTGAAATAGCATACGATAAGTAAAATATTAATACATATTCAACACAGTGCATTAATTAAGAATACATCATAAGTGACAGATATTTGCGGCACTCGATGCAATTGTTGCATTATTTTCTGTTTCAGAAATTATTGATTTATGTATTCAGTTAATTGATATGCACTCACCTCACCATTGCAGAAGCAGAATAATACCGCAACACATAATCCCTGCAATAAATTGAAAAATAATTATATTTAATAGCTCAGTGTTCATAAACTGAAATAGAAGATAGATTTTCAATGATTTATCAGTAATTTCAATGAGAACGTGATGACCCTGGAAATTGGCCCGGAAAGTTGGTTTGCTAATTAAAGGCGGTCCAACGGTAGGTTTTCATCACTACTCTTTTTGATTCAAAGTTTTCAAATTCATTTTAATTATTAGCTTCAGGTTGAGAATCATTCACGCATGAAGAAGCTGCCAAAATGAATGATTTTTCGTCCCCATTGAATTCTCCAGATATTACTATTTTTGAAGCTTGTCGTCCAATTTCACACTTGGATTTGGAGAATTATCGAAGTTTTAAAACTTTCATTGAAACAGTTCCAACTGGTATCGTATATCATGGCAAATCGTCCACTATATTCCCGACAAAACAGTTTCTTTAGAATCACCATTCTGACAATTAATCACTCATGATTTCTAATTAGAAGAAGAACCATCCAATTTTACTTATCTTCAAGCTTAGATAATAAAATATATTTTCTCAATTATAATTTTTTTTTGTACTCCCATTCGCATTTGATAGGATGAGTGGTTTATGATCAAAATATTGGTCTTGCAATAAATAATAACGCCGTTTATCTATTCAACTACTCACTTTGGTCCGACTAATGACTTACGCCACGATATCTTTTATTCTTAGCTTTTTTCTCTCCACTGTGAACAGTCGTAGCATTTGTACATTTTTTTTTCTACTAAAAAAAACTGTATTGGTTCGTGTTCATTCTCTTTTAATTTTATGTCTGATTCCATTCGATGGAACAAATTTAATTGTATTAACTCATTGTCTCTTCTTTATATCTGTCGACAATTTTTGCTCCTCTTTTTCCTATGCGCAAATATAATTAGCAATACAATTCAAATCCACCATATGACTTTAAGTTACATAAGAGCTTTTCATATGAAAAGGAAGTTGAGAAATTGTTGAGAAGTTTCAGTGTGTCATGCAGCTTCTCACAACCACCGCGTATCGTCTAAATTCATGCACTTCAACAAATCCTGAAGTGAACTCGCAACTATTTGGTCTTGTCGATATCAACAACAAGAAAATACTATAGAACTATTTGAAATTTCGGTCTTCACACTTAATATTTCTTTTGTTTATAAATTTATGCCTACGTTGCTGAAACTCACCTATGAAATCAAAATTATCTTTGGACTGATTTTTGTGCCTGTTTTGATTTCAATTCATAAATGTTTGAAGTAGAGCATTCTTTTGTTTCCTAATGTGTGCATTCTCATAGTGAATATGATGTTAAGAAACAATATGATATCGCATATTAATTATCATTAATGATAATAAGAAGATTTGTCACAACATTGTAGCAAAAAACTGAATAATACCAGCATTGTTACCTTGATTGGAATAGGAACAAATTCAGCAAGACAGTAATTAGTGTAATGTAGATTCATGAACAAGATTTGTTTTGCATCACATCCATTAGGAAACCAATGAAAAATAAATCAATTTGTTTATAGTGCCCTCGATCGTGATAAAATGAATAATTATTGTACAATTATATTTCGAGTGTAATTGGACACGTTAAAATAATTTTCACCAGACGAGAAAAACCTTTGGGATAGGGCAAGACATTTTCTCCCCAACCAAAGACGTACCTTTGTTTTTGCCATATTTTTGTGGACTCTTACTGTTGTTTTTTTTATAGACTTTCCCGAATTGTATTAACCGTCAAAATCAATTCAAGTAGAATTGAAATGTAATATCAAATGAAGTGATTGAATTTCTGTGGCTTTCATTCACAATAATGTTTTTGAAGTGATCGAAATATATTAAAAAATTTCCAATATCCCGAACATCCTTGTTTATCACGACTGAAATGTCTAGTTCCAGCAATAGAATATTTCCCAACTTGTGACGCAAAAAATGTCCATTCTGGCTATTGCGATCGCTAATGAAGCTGGAAAATTCGTACCTGAATCGGAGATCAAATTCGTGTCCGATTTGTATCCCGGGGAATTTTTCATCACAATTTCGTTTCATCATTAGTTGATCACTAATGTAGTTTCAATTATTATCGTAACATCAAAGTTATAAGATTTCCGATTCTATTCAAATATCTTTCCAGGGATTTCCTCTTCTCTTCTCATATTAACTTGCATTCAGATGTGTCCCATATGGGTTAAATTCAAGCTCTGTTATAAATGGATCCATTTTTCTTTCTTCACATATCTCTATATCTATCTTTCTATCCACATATCTCTGTGTACACATACACATGTGTGTATGTGTATATTATACACACTTTATAGTATAGTTCCACTTTATCCTTGCTCAACATTTATACAACCTGATTTAAATCTTGTGGAAAACGTTATCGTAACATTTCTATATGCAATTTCAGTTTACGACATTTCCATGCACGACTATGACAATATGTAAACGTATTCAGAAATCCACATTGCGCATAGAAGGAATGATAATTGGATATTTCTCAAGTTTTTTCTTTTTTTGTTTCGAATTATTTCATGTATTTGAATTCCTCATTATCCTTCATCTCTATCGAACCAGACATTTTTTTCTTTCTTCTTCCTTATTCTACGTTTTTATTTTTCATACTTTTTTCAGTATTGAGATGATGAATGTACTCACTTGAAATGAGGCTGTTATCGCAGAAACAATGTCGTGAGTTTTTTCCCAAGAGTGTCCTTTGGGCGGTCGAAAAGGAATAAGCAGATAATGAAGTCCCAATAGTGGGACCAACAGCAGAGTTGCCCTGAAAGACAAAATTGAGTTCTTTATATTTGCTCGTTAAAAATTTTGCGCTGTTGTTGTAAAGTCTTTATTTTTTATGAGTTTATACGTTTATGGTTTCATTGCAACACCATAATAGTTCATATTCTGTATAACATATCAGAGAGAAAAATGATTTTCTGATAAGTAGTTCTTTTTTTTGCTAAATATGTCAGAAATACAAAGTATTAATAATATATTTCTTGTAATTTTTACAAAAAATGAACCAAATGACTCCGTTCTTATTTTTTCGCCTGGCCGTGGATGAATTTCCGTTAGAATATATCCTGAAATTTCCCAGCGAAATAGAAAATAATTAAAAAGTGAAAGTTGAGGCTTTCACTGCAACCACCGTTTTGTTATGACTTTAGTTATATCGGAGCACAACAGTGCACATATACTTGAACACTATACAAAAGAAAGGAATTCTCCTTACCTGAAAGCTTGAAGCATTGAACGTGATGGTCGTGTACCAATGGCTGGCCCTGCTCTCAATTTCGTTAAAAGGACGCGGACAATATTGCAGAGAAATAGAAGATTGAGAAGGGTCGACACACATACAGGAAAAATCAACGTGTTCATGTAGTTTCCAGAATCGATCCAACATCTATCAGGAAGAAGAAGATATGGATCATAATCAGACAGAATAGAAAAGTTTAATGAATTTCATGAAGAAGTTTAAAGAAGTGAAATCTCCTGTCAATAGAACCACAATAGTGTGAATGTACATTGGAGAATATTCTATGTAATTTTTATGTTATGGTGTGAATCTCAGAGTTCACGATATTCCGCGAAGTTTCCGGCCTCTTACCGAGTGTTCTGTCTTTTTTAACTATTTAAAATGTACATTTGCTATTGATTCGGGTTTAAGGTGGATTTTCATAAACACTTGTGTTTATATCGAATATTGATGAAGGTTGTTCCAAATTTGAATGCAGAATTTCCCAGCTTGGTATGAAGGATTTTATATCGTGGATTTGTAATGGCGGAAAAATTTCAGAAAATAAGTTAATTAACTTCCCGATAGGAAGTTATTGTATTTACCCCGAAAATGAAAAATCGATTTTTTAACAAATCTCGACGTTTAAAGACCTCCCCAACATAACCTACATATTTTGGGTTTATAGTCTCTGTTTGTGTATGTCTGTATGTATGTATGTATGTATGTATGTATGTATGTATGTATGTATGTATGTATGTATGTATGTATGTATGTAGTCATATGGGGCAAATGTTCGCAGTGGGTAAGAGTGCGCAATTCCATGTATTTGGGGCTCAAATGAATGGGTTTGCGCACTCTTACCCACTACGCACACTTGTCCCACATGACCCTATATAAAATATATAAAAAATCATGTATAAAAAAAAACAACAAACTTTTTTATCACATTTTTGACACATTTACAACACATCACAGAAAAAAAACAGGATATTCAAATATTATATTCTGGTGCACTTGGTTTAGACGTAATAGGACATTGGGTCTGTTCAAAATACGATGGGCAGGGTAATATTCATATATATGATAGCATATATAAGAATTTTTTTGAAAGATGATCAACGAGAATTTCTGGATGCCATCTACAGATTCCCGAAGGAATATATATTCCACAGAGTACAGCAACAAAGTAATGGTATCGATTGTGGTGAATTTGCAATATATTTCGCAATATTATTATGTTTCAATAAAGATCCG
>JAPYZH010000847.1:0-14037 GCA_030523085.1 Meteorus colon | reverse complement strand
GGCGAAATTCACTCTCAATAATGTTGCCATGTTCAATCGATTAGTAAACTAGACCGGGATCGAGATGAATACTCATTCATTCGCAGATCTAAAAGTACATTATTACTGATAACTATGTCTGTCGCTCGTTGAAACCATGCGACTTCAAGAAACAGCATGACGTGACCATTGGAAGTATGAAAATTGCACCATTAACACAATCAAATATCTCACGGAATGAGACCTCTGATAAAAATGTAACTGATACGAAATATAATGTTTTGTCTTCCCATTGTGACTTTATCGATCCAATTATCTACTTTAATATGAAAATTTGATTAAAACCAAACGTAATGACAACAATAATAATTAAATTTAATTATACTTGATTGTTTCTCTAGGTCAGGCGTTTCCAGGTATTCGATTTTTCTTTCTGTACATTCTGGATGTATCTTGTAGCGCTTATCGAATCTTGAATAAATCTGAAACTCCGAATATTTCACCCCATTGCGTTTTCCATGTTACGACTTATTTTTTATCAGTGAAAAAATTCAGAAAAAAAATCACCTTAACACAACGAACTTTGCCTGAACGATCATAGCACTTTTGTTTGTTAAACCGATGAAGTCTGGTATGCATAATTTTTGCCAAACCAGTAATATTTTGCGGAAAAATTTGTAATATAATAAATGAAACTAGAAACATTGGTATAATCAGGGATGTGTTCAGCCGAGACATCGATCATAATGTCAAATCCGGTCACCCTCGAATCCATTCACTTGAATGAAATTTTTTTTACACTCTCCCGAAAATAAGACATAAGAAATTACTGATCATACCTTGTAGTGTGCACACGGAGTGCCATCAAATGGCCGCACAGTAAGTCCCGTCCGTAACTCGGATTTTTCATCTGCCAAGCACATCATAGGTTCTCCGCATTTCTCTGATCCAATCATTTTTTTGAGGAGACCACTTACATTCTACTCACGAAACAAAATATCATCACAATTCATCATCTATATTGGTGGATAAGTAAATCTGAGAAGAAAATTGTGATGAATTGACATACCCGCTCACAAGAATCATATCCAAAGCATATACATTGTTTGTTTGCCCAAACAAATCTGTGTATTCCAGGCGGATGGAGAGATCGGGGTTCATTGAGGAGAAAGCAGCGATTTCGACTTCCGCTTCAATAAGATTTTGCAAGTTATTGTGAAAAATATAAAAATAAGGAAGATTTACATCGCTATAGAACATATTGGTGAAGGTAAAGGCGTACAACATTATTCATAAAACCTCTTGTACAATGTGGAACCACTACCGTCTCAATTACAACAATTCAAACAATCAATCTTTTCAATATTTGTCACTCAAATGATCAATAACTACAATAAACAATTTACATTTTATTGCTTTTACCACACTCTATATGTGTATGGAAATTCAAAAATCGGATAACCATTCACTGAGACAACTCCATTACCTTGACCATCATATTTAAACATATTTTTTTTGTCATACGTCATAAAAGCTTTATAGTTGTCGTGGCTGTCCTCATTCCATTTGAGACAATAACGACACTTAGGCCCTTCTCTCTGCATTATGCTAGAACACTGTCCAATGGTCGTCATGAAATTATTCCTCGAATCGAGCTTCAAATTGAATCTGCAATAAAATACAATGCCGTATTCAAGAATTTATGTTCATGTTGTAAAACTACAGGCATCAACACATATCTTCGTCAAATATAATCATCCAAAAATCATTGAAACAAAACAATAAACAAAATATCAATTAATAATGAGGAATCAGTTGTTGAGATATTCCAACATTCCTTCAATTGACTCACGTTCGTCCAATCTCATGAACTGCAACTACATAATCTTCGTAATATGGTTTGAATGTCGTCACTGTTATCGGCACTACATCGTAGAATCGGTTGCTTTTTCTTCCGTCATACAAGTCAAGGCCATATTTACTTATGCCTGAAGATGAAAATTCACGTCGTGCGATTGCCAAAAATATGATAAACGAAAAACAAAAAGTTCAAGTAATTGATTTTATGCGGATGATAAATATTTCTTACCAATTAATGTGACTCCATGATCCATAATTGTACGCCTTAAAAATAAATTATGTAATATTTTCATGATCCAACCAAATTCAATGAATGTATTTTCATAATTATGATTGAGTATTGTTTGAATTTACTTGGTATGTATGAAAACATGGTCGAAAGAATCTGGTTGATAATTATCGTGATAACGGTGCAAGTATTGAGGTAGTTTCGTACTTAAGTGAGGAAATTGGATGTCACTTCCAGTCATCGTAAAATCGAATGGATCCAATACCTTTCAGATGTTAAAGATGTTTGAGTAGTTACAAAACTAATGAGAACAATAAATACTTACATCTTCGAAAACAATTTTAGCAATATTAAGTCGTATTTCACCTATGTTCACTCGTAATTTTCGAAATATCATATCGACAGAATTGAAATAAATTATGTGATGTTTTATAATCCAAGCTGGAGATGCATCACCATATGCGTGTTCACTAAAAAAATAAGTAAAATGGCGTCGAAATATGAATTTCGATAGTAATCAATTAACAATGGAATTGTAACACTCACAAAAGCTCAATGATGTCACTACCAATGAATAATAGAATTTCTAAATAATAATATTGGAATTTTTGATTCTCTCGGCGTTTTCTAACCGTACTGTTCCGATTTTCGATTTCATTCATTTCATTTGGATTAGTTTGATTATCATCTGCGAACACTTCATCATTCAAATTTTACAATGTAACATCATGTGTTACAGATTACGATGAGACTTACAGTTACGTCGAAAGCGTTGATGGCTGGTACTAGGACCAAGATTCAAAGGGATACATCCACGACTTTGGCTCAACTCATTTTCCGATGGACGTAAAAAATCCTCTACGGCGTCCGCATCAGAAGGCGGTGGAAAAACAGTTCCGGGAAAAATATGACTAAATTTCTGTTCAACTCTTCCTACATAGGGATCGTCAACTACTCCAAGTTGATACATCCCTCTTTCGTCGAAAGCGAATGGGAGATGGTCAATATAATAATCGATGCCGACGACTCCAAACTAAGGTGAGTAACCAATTTTTCAATATTCTACTACTAATGATTTACCACAATATCGCAGATACGTCAAAATTACTCACTAAAGCTTGTTCTTTCATGAAGTAAACTAGAGCTGAACATCCGTGTATATCTTGATACATCAGGAAATCGCCAACTTCATCCATTACCTATTAATCAGCAGTTTCAATATTTGTTAAACTGGCGTCATCACAATCGAAATTGACAAAACTTTTGTCCAATCATTTAACAAAACTGATACCAACATTTCTTCCTGAATAAGCGAAAGGCAGGATTACAGGCAAACGATGATTAGCTAAATATTGTTTGACCAGAGAAAAATGTAAATCCACTACGTCGCCAATGTCAAGTCTAATTTTCATATGCAGCTCACGCAGCAATTTATTTGGTGGCGAACGCTTCAGCCTGCCTGTATCATTGCTACGAAAATCTTTCGATACATCAATGTATTTTCAATTTTTTCATGCAATCACATTCATAATTTTGGAAAAGTATTAGCAAATATGAGTCACCTGATTCCATTAAGGAGGAGTAGTCAATTGTGTTAGTGTATGAATTTGTCAACTCACTTTTTGCTAAATTCAAAAAGATTAATTGCAGTGATATGAAATATATGGTACGAAAGATGAAAATAGCTGATGCCATTTTGATACTTTGGACGTCGCACTTGGTCGCCAACTCAACTATTTCTGATTGGAAATCTGCTGATGAATCGTATTTATTGATCAAGTACCAGTCTTGATTTAGGTTCGTTATGAAGGTTCGTAAGTGTGTTGATTCAGTCACAATTGTGTCTGATGAATTTATGATGCCATATACCGCTGTGGTTTCCAAATTGATATTCATATTCATGGAATTATTTCTCAGGCTTTGCGTTTGAATTTCAAATTCAACTATACAATTATTCATATCAAACACTTTTCGGTATTTTCGTCATTCGATAAAGCCAATTTACAAAACATGGGATCATAAATAATTCAAAAATTATACAAGCCAGAAATATTTTTGGGAAACTTTCCCGAATTTGAAGTCAATTTGAACAGCAGTGCTATTCTGGTGTATAAACAGATTTATCGTTATGTAATCAGGAAAATTCATGAAGGCCAGCGGAATCCTATGAATCATGCATTGAATGAGTGTCATTCAATATAAAGTGCAGCAACTGCAGTGAGATACAAATATGTTAGGTGGTCTTCAAGAATAATATCTTTGTGGCTATGACAATCATTACGTGTGCTAACAGAAGAAATTATCTGCATGATGAACAAATTTCCAGATAATAATGAAACATATGAATTTGATGAAATGAATATTTATATGAAATATTAAACTTGGCTATCGCATCATAAATATGTAAAATATCACGGTGAAATTAAGTATTGTGAAGTAAACTTAATGTTTTATATGTTAATATTGATTAAACACATATGTGTCAGCATTAGAATACGTCAATGTTTTCCATTGTTGTGCGTCACTAGATCGTGGTTTGTATAATAGAATTATCCCACATTATTGAATGTAGGAACTCAAATGTACATTAACGTGTCTTCATTTATATTTTGATATTAATTTATAATGTGCATCATTGATGGCAACTGCAGTCATCGAATCTTAAGTTTACCACTTTCAAATGCCAATTATTTATAGATTTCAGAGCGAAATCTGATCTATTTCAATTGATGATAGATTCGATAGAGGGAAGTAATTCTTCAATCGTAGATAAGTAAATTATTTAGTACAAATAATATAGAAGTTGAATAAGATGAAAAATTCCATCGGAGGCTTCAAAGCAGAAATTAGATGAATGGTGAAAGAAAAGAATTTAAAATGATTGACAATGTTAAGTTTCCATAAGTGAAGGAATTCAAAAGCATTGAAAATATTCAGAAGTGTTGAAAAAAATAAAAATTTCATTATTTTCAATACTTTTCAATTGGTTTTTTTTAATCAGAAAAGGGTTACTGCTGTATAATGTTCAGTACGTCAGAATAACTGTAAAGCTTCATTTTCATATGTAGCATAATATTTATTTGTTACACTGTTATGATAATAACATGCAATTAAAATAGTACTCAATTTGAATGATTGGGCCTAGACCATCTCGGTGCTTTAGCAGTCACTCCATCCCAACAAACCTACAAATAAAATAAGTTAAATTTGTTTTTATGTTGCATCACTACGATTAATGGCGAAAAAAACTTTATTAACTCTATAATAACCGAAAACTCAAGTTTTTCATATCCACCCCCGCCGATTATACGGTCAGAATTAAAACTTTAGTTCACATATATTCGTCACGTAATCACCGATCGAATTCCTAATTTTTGCTTATTAGATTCCTTTCCAAATCGCGAAATTCAATATTGCAACTTAGAAATTTAATGGAAAAAATTGACTTTTATGTAACTAACAAATCGGCAGAAATTCTTATTGTTTCGGTCATAGCATGATCTGATTCCCTTATGATCGGCTCAAGATTATGTGATAATTCATTGTGGGGCCGACCAAAAGTTTACGAAATTCAAACCCAACCAATGCAGCATTGACTATTCTATTGTACCTTAGTAGTGGTGGCTGGTGTTCCGTCAAACGGTCGTACTGTGTATTCCGTAATCAATCGATTTCCATTGAGTTTTGTGCATACTAAAGGTTCTGAGCATTTTGTGGCCCCAATCAAATGTTTGGGACATCCATTTGGATACTGTGAACCAAATGAAACAGCATAACAATTCGATATTTATATTAATTTTTAAAAACTGAACAATTGCAGATGTGACTCGTTAACATACCACGATATAAGTAAGATACCCAAAACATTGACATTGTCGAGTTGCTGACATGAATTTACTCACACCCGGCCGTCTGAGTGAGCGTGGTTCATTTAAGAGGAAACAACGGTGTCGATCCTTCCTGAAATGACGGATGAGACACATCATGAGAACGATTCGATAGAATTGAAATGGTGCATATTATTATCATCCATAGATGATTTAATGGAGTCTTCGTACTTGAGGAAGTCTCCAAGTTGTCTACGGCTTTTGGTAGTCCATTTCAAACAGTTATCACACTTAGGACCTTCCCTTTGCATAGCGCTGTGACACTGTCCAACCACTGTTAATCCTTCACTTTTTTCATCAAGTTTCAAAGTCAACCTGTGCAAACGTAATGAAGCATAAATCGCCATTATAACTCTAGAGACAAATGGATAATAATTGTAATGAAAAATTGCTTCTTCATGAGAGACTGATTTTTTCAGAAGCAGATGGGGCAGTTCATATGAAATTTTAACCACAATCCTGATGAAAACAGCATTTAGGAATGGGGAAAAATGTCTCACTAACTGCAGAAAGGTGAGCTGACTTGAACGTGCTCGAAGGATGTTCTGTATAACATAATTTGAAGGGATGCATATAAAATTCGTAGTAACAATTTTGTCGAAAAGTTATAAGTGATGGCACTTCCAGTGGAGCATAGCAAATGACTCAATATGAAGGATATGAATTGCGATTACGCGTCTTATAACAGCTTTTTTTTATATTTTAAATGAAAAACATTTGTGCAATTTCATAACTCTAAATGATCGACTTACGTCCGAGCAATTTCGTGGATTGCAACCGCATAACGAGCATAGTTGTGTTCAAACTTCACAATTGTGATTGGAACTACTCCATAATATTCATTATACTTTCGAGCTTGATACAAATCCTGACCATATTTTGATATTCCTGAAAATACGAATTTCAAATCTAACATTGAATTATTCAATTTTCTACTATGTCCAATTGAGTTGCATAATCAAAGTTTCGTACCGTTCACCTCGACGACGTCATCCATAATTGGGCGACTGTGAAAATAATAATGATGCAATTAATGAATTTTTGAATTAAATGAAGCTTCTATGTGTTGTTCAAAATATTCGAATACCGATGACATTACCTGGTATGTATAAAAACATGGTCGAATGAATCTGGCTTCAAGTGCGATTGATGCTCTTGCAAATATTTGGGGACTCCACTGATTATATTGCTAAATTGAACTTCTGCATTACTTATAAACAGAAATGGATCAAGTTCCTAGAAAACAAAAAAAATTGTTGAACAATATCTACAATAATAGCATCAAATCAATACTAACATCTTCTATCACGATTTTGGCAATATTCATTCGAATATCCCCATATTTACTGCGTAATTTTTGGAACATCATGTCGACAGCATTGAAATAAATAATATGGTGTATCACAATCCATTTAATGAAATGGTCATCTCCAAAATTCATTTTGCTGCGAAAATAATATGCTGTCTTATGACAATGACTTTTTGCTTTTTGCTTCTGCAACGTTAGTGAAAAAATGTTTGTATCAAGATCCAAGAGTCATCATCATTCTTGAATAAACCTAAATACTTCAATGTAAAATTTTGAAGATGTAACCATACGAATGTTCCTTCTCTTTTATTTTTACGAATTCCCCCTACCAACCGTAATCATTGAATTGCAATTCTAAATCTCTGTGATCGCGTAAATTATAAAATACGGTCATAATAAATGAGATCACTCATGACAAATCAGTATTTGCAAATTATTTCAACAGGCACTGAACTTCCATAAATAATACATAATAATGCGAATCTACTGAAGTGTATATGACGATGGAATTGGAAATATATAGTTACAACAGGTTGGCCATGTCCGCAGTCACCAGGACGAGAATTTCTAGAAAATAGTTTTGATAGACTGGGATCCTGGAATACGTTTCGGTGACAGTTTCTCCATCTTCATCTGAACTTTCTTCCTCCTCTTCATCGTCTTGATTCATACTCTCGTCGCCTATACACAAATTCTCAATTAAATATTCGAAAATGCTAGACATACAATAATATTCAATGATTTGTCCAGTACGTTGATAGCTGGTGCCTGGAATGACATTGCAAACCGGCTGATTTTGAGGAGTAGGAGTTTTTTTAACAAAATCAAACCAAGCTTCCACATCGGAAGGAGGTGGGAATGATGTATCAGGGACAATATGGAAAAATGGTATCTCTCGCG
The DNA here is from genome assembly GCA_030523085.1 of Meteorus colon. NCBI lineage: Eukaryota > Metazoa > Arthropoda > Insecta > Hymenoptera > Braconidae > Meteorus > Meteorus colon. Next base: position 5,873 of record JAPYZH010000847.1, on the reverse strand, counting down.
TCAATATATACGGATGACCTATCACATCGAATTGGTATTGGCCTCTTTCATCAAATACAAATGGAAGAGCGTCAATGAAATGATTTGTTCCAATGACACCATACTGAAAAGAAAGAATAAAAAATTCTAGTATTAAATGTTATTATTTATCCTTATGATTGTTAGTAACTCACCATGGTGTTGTATTTCTCAAAATAAACAACAGCAGAACATTTTGATAGATCATGATACATCACAAAATCACCAACATCTTCCATTACCTATCAATTATGTTTATAACATTTGGATTATGCGTAATTGTGATTTAAATGATGTAAAACTAACATCAATCATTACATACATTTTCATCTGTATAACCAAAAGGTGCGATTACAGGTAAATATTGATTGGCCAACTGCGAAATGACGATTATCCAATTCAATTTGACGACTTCGCCCGTGTTATATTTTATGTTTATGTTCAATTCTTGAGGCATTCGATACTTCAAGTCACGTCTCAATCGGCCTATTCATGTGACAAAAATATCTCTAAAGAATTTAATATTATATAATAAATTTTAATGAACAAAATAATTAACCTGGAGTTGATGATGAATTAGAGTGATGAGATCTGTTAGAATATGATGTTGGATTTGCAGTTGTTGAGCCATGGAAGAAAATTTCTTGCACCAATATGAAATATATGACGTAAGATGTTGGCATAGCTGAAACCATTGCTCTCATAAAAACTTAGAACGTTTGGTGCTGCTACACGTATGACTGACTACGTGATAGAAAACAATACCGATTATAGAGCTTCGTTATAGAATGGGAAGCTTCAAGTATCCAATCACATCACCAGCTACCTCTCCATCAGTTTATTTTGTGAACCAATAGAACGAATTATTACTACGCACATGTTGTAAATAAATTTCTACAGTTTGCGTTCGTTTTTCCTCATCTCAAAATTTTTATTATAATCACTTGAACGCGACACAGTGACTGACCTTCAGTTGTGAATATTTCAAATATTGATTCACTTCGGAGAAAAAAAATATCTTATTGATAATCAGAATTTTGAAGGGTCAATACAGATGCGCACTAACAAAAGTCCCATTGAATAATTATATCAACTCTGTAGATGAAATTTAATGGTTTTTTCTTGTATTTATAATTCGTTATTTTACAATTTATTTTTGAAATTATTTATTGGAAATTTGAATATTGTGAGCGTAGTACTATTTCTAGTAATTTGCAAAAAATGAGGAGTAATATTCGTTCATCGGAATTCCGCTATGATTATCATATCCAAAATATAATTAAAATGAAGAGAGAAATTCGTCGATTTTATGCTGTTTTGTTTCCGAGTAATCGGCTTCGAAAAAAATATTTGTTTTTTTGTTTTGGGGTGAAATAATAGGAGCGTTTAAGCTGTCCTAAGATGAGGTTGCAACAGTCGATGGGATGATAATCTATGTCAAAAGCATCTCTGATCTAGATGAAAAATATACTATTGATGCTTTGAATTGGAAAAAAAAAGGATTGAATGTATCAAGAATTTTGAATTCAAAAGCTGTTTCCATCATTGACATGAAGGAAAATTATTCAACTTTGAAGTTCAATATCTCGAAAACAAAGCAAGATACCGGTCAATTCTATTGTTCATTTTCGTCATATTTTACGTAACTTTTCATCAGGATAAAGTTTCAGAATGAGGCTCAGCATGCGATAATCTTGCCAAATTTTAATCACAACAGTCTACAGAATGTTAGATTGAAAGAAATGAGTCAGAGCGAACGAGCAATTATAAGATAATGCCGCATTCAATATTCAATTCTCCTGTTTTCAGTGCACGAGAGAGTTCATGGAAACACATTATGATTCCCTGTTGTTGAAAAAAATATACGATGCCAATTTATTTGAATAAAAAAGCTCCATCAAAATAGGAACATTCGTTCGAATCATGGCAGTTTAATAAAGTCGTTTTGGGATTGATGAAACAATTCATCATAATCGATGCCAAGTCAATGAGACATTATTTTCACCTACTTATGAGCCTCCTACTGGTACATTGCTTTTTCATGATTAAGTTCTGGGCACTTTAACGCATTTTCTATTCCAACAAATCTGCAAGAAAAGACATAAAATAAAACTGAATATCGAAATTACATCGCAATTTTGTAAACCCCACTACACTATTCAATAAAAATAGTAAACCTTTCTATGGGAGCATCGCGTGCCATCGAATGGTCGTACAGTCGATATTATAACATGTTCAGGATCACTCTCCTCACATCGCAAAGGTTTATCGCATCCAATTGCTCCGACGTCATATCTTTGACACCCACTAGAATACTATGGAAATGGAAACTGTCAGATTTCTATTTTTATTGATCAACTGACGAAATTATGAAAGGTTACAAATGCAACTCTCACCACGGCATGGTTGAGATATCCAAAGCATCGACATTGTTGATGCGGTGACAATAATTTTCTTATTGGAGACGATACAAGTGAGCGGGGTGCATTCAAAAGGAAACATCGGTTACGATTTGACCTGCAATGAAATGCGATGAATCGACAAAAAGAATTGTGAATGCAATTCATTGCAATGGGCATCGTATCAAAATAGAACAACTAGGTGAGATTAATATAAAATTCATTTTTTTCCCCCACTAAAGCTGATAAACACAATTCTCAGATGGAAATTCATTTCCTATTCGTTGTTAAATCATGAAAGTATCAGATATATATACAATTTTTTGAATCATCATCGTAACATTCTCGTACGCATTTTATTGTATTCACTTAATTTATGACACTCACCTGAGATAATTTTCTAATTGTTTTATGCTCTCGTCACTCCATTTTAAACAGTCATCGCATTTAGGGCCATCAACTTGCATTATACCATAACACTGTCCCATAGAATTCAACCCTTTCTTTGATGAATCGATCTTCATATCAAATCTAAAGTAACACAATAGAACAGGAATCTTTGATGAAAAGCACATGTCATAGACAAATTTAAACCAATGATATGATCTTGTCCAAACTGATATGGATCCCGGAATGAAATAACTTCATCAACTATTTTTCTAAAAAATGATTATCTCCATTTGTTGGAGCTTGGGTATGTAAAATAAATTAATGTTCACATCAAAACTTCAAACCATTATCAATATCAGATTGAAACGTGGATCAATTTCATTGGAGATTGTCAAATATCGAATGAAAAATATTTTCAATGACAACGAAGTAAACGCACATTCTGCCCATTTCGTGAACGACTACTTCATAGTTCCCAAAGTTGTATTGATATTTTGCCACTGTGATTGGAACAACATCATAAAAGCGATTTTCCTTTCTTGCTTCAAACAGGTCGTGACCATGTTTTGTCAATCCTAAAATTTACAATTGAAACTTTATAGTCAGTCGTGAAAAGAGGATGGATCTAGGCAGATTTGGTAGGGTCCGTTACTGCATCCGTTGTTTTATGTGACAATAATAGATATAAATGTAAACTCAACCAATAATACTCGCTCCTATATTTCATGAAATTCAAAAGAAATCAACACTGCTCACCTCTCACTGCAATGAAGTCATCCATAATTGTGTTGCTATGAAAATCAAAATATTCAGAATGTCATTCGTCATTCGAATTCAAGACACTGAAATTTCAAGAGATGTTAAAATGTTCTACAATATTACCTGGTGTGTATAAAAACGTGATCGAATGAATCTGGTGGATGCTCATCAGGATATGCCTCCAGATATGCGGGCAATTTTGCAACTACTTCAGAAAATTGGAGCTCACCATCTCGAACAGTGAAACCAAACGGCATCAACTCCTGAGAAATAGCAAAAATAGCTTAACAATGAAAAAACTACTCAGAATTCGCGGTAGTACTCACATCTTCGACCACAATTCTGGCAATATTAATGTGTATTACACCATATGGATTTCGAGATTTTCGAAATACCATGTCGACAGCATTGAAATAAACGAGATAGTATTTCACTATCCATTCAATATAGTGTTCTTCACCAAAATATTGTTCACTGGTGGAAGCAAAAATCTGACTATTATAGACGTTACAAATTCCGTAGTATGAAATCGATGTGTAAACATTACAAAAGATTTGATAAATCATTGAAATCGAAACATTTCGGTTTGGCAAAAAGTCGTTCTAGCGGGTTCTGATGATTACAGTTATTCAAGAAATTGATGTAGCATTGTCATCCAAACCAGATAACCGATTTTTAAGCTATCAAATGTAACTGATCAAACATAAATGAGAAAAATGTTTATTCCTTCAAGCTGTTATAATAGCGATCTCCAATGTCGAGCCAACACTCATCTAACCAGCCTATCAAACAATAAACAAAGCTGTGCAGATGTCTACTTACAAAAGTTGTGCAATGTCACGCATTACAAAGACCAAAGTTTCAGAATAGTATGTCTGGTATATAGGAATCGTTCGGCGTTTTCTCAAAATGCGTTGCCGTTTCATATCAACTCTTCCCTTGTCGATAATGCCATTAGCTATAAACCAATTATCATGACCAATCGTCAAAATGTATCGAAAAAAGTTTTAAATTATCTTTTGAACTTACAATGTCGTGCATTATGATTCGGTTCTAGATTTCGATTTGAGTGGCACTCAGCTTTGCGTTTGCGAGACTGATCCGAATTAGTATTGAACTGTTGGAAGAAATCTTTCCAAGCATCATTATCAGATATTGGTGGAACAACGTTGTCAGGATGAATATGAATAGGTGGATTCTCATGTTTTTGCACATAGGGCTCTCTTACTACACCCAGATTGTATTCACCCTTCTCATTGAAATCAAAAGGTAGAGACACGATGTAATAATTCAAGCCAATGACTCCAAACTGAAATAAATTATGCATAAGTCGTATCTTTTATATTATTTATAGAATTTATTCGAAGAAACTCACCAAAGATTGAGACTTTTCGAAATGAACAACTGCAGAACATCTTTCTATGTCATGATACATTACAAAAGGACCGATATTTTCCATGACCTATCGATTGCAATCATTGTAATAGAGCATACATTAATTCAGTAACATTATACAGTTGATGAACTTTGTTAAAATAAATGAGATGATATATACGAACATTTGGATTCGGGTAGGCGAATGGTGTAACCACAGGTAAATGCTTATTAGCTAAATATTGATCAACCATGACCCACTTAAAATCGACTTCTTCTCCTGTTGCATATTTTATTCGTATCTTCAGCTGTTGCGGCTGTTTGTTGGATGGTGTTCGTTTTGATCGGTCTGCTTGATTAATCAGAAAATATTCAGATATTTTCATCTAAGTTGAATAATTGCGCATTGAAAACATCTTATTGAGATGAGATGAATAACTTGAGTCAAGTGAAATTAATCTTTTCGAGATCATCAGTGAACGTGGGTGTTGATAGGTTGTATAAGTTATAAAGTAAAGTTGATTTATATCATCTGTTTGAGAATCATCAAAGCAATATTTCCACAAACTAACTGAGTGTTATATGAATATGTGTCAGTTGAATTCCAAGGCGATTCTGTGCCCTGGGGATGAATAGTCTACTATGTGAAATGGGTTTGGGATCGAAATTGGACGTCTTCATTCATATTATTTTTTTTATCAACAAATCCGAAACATCGTATTAGGATGATTTTCACTTTTTAATGAAAGAAAGCGAAAATGATTGAGTATGAAATTAGTTATGCAGGGAAAATCGGGGTAAAATGATTTTCGAGGTGAATTAATCTTTTATAGTTATATATGTATTCAGAGCGGATAGTTTGGGACACCCACTTTTTTATTAATGAATAAACGCCGCGTGACTCTCTGAGTATGACTCTAATTTCATTTCTGT
>JAPYZH010000846.1:0-39326 GCA_030523085.1 Meteorus colon | reverse complement strand
TTTAATAAATTTGTTATTGTTTTGTATAGCACTTGCCACCACTTTGCTTTACATTTTTCCCGGCAGGTGGCGTCAAGGTCATCTTTCTCAATCCCTATATGTATACAAGTAGTTAGTATTCTGTGATAAGTGCCGAAACGAAGAATATTTGTTTAGCTCAGTTTTGCGAATCATTCACTCGACTTGTTCAATTTTTCTTAGTTTCATTTGCGCAAGGGGGGATAAAAGATTCAGTTATTAGCGAAGGAAATGAGAGAAGGGATGCTGTCATTGTGGAGCGGGTAAAGTTTAAACAAATTGTGAACACATGTGCTTTGTGTTTTTTAGAATTTTAGGGATCATAGTTTATGGAAATTTAGGGGAAAAGTTTGGGGTATTTATGATTAGCAGAAAAAATGCAGAGAGAGAGTAATAAATTGAATTGCAGCAGTAAAAGAGAAAATTCTTTGAATTTGGGAGCCTTAAAAATTCAAGACCTTTTCTTAATCCAAAACATCTGGTCCCGTATTACTAAACCAAATGAATGGAAAATCGCATTTTTTATTTCAGCGCATACGCACGTAACAGAGGCAAGACTGTTATTTACACTGATACTCCCGAAAAGATAGAAATAAAAAAAAGAATCAGTAATGTTAAAAAACCAAAAACAAAAATGAATTTGACTGAGAAGCCAAAGAAAGTTAGGATTACGAAAAAAAAGAAAATAATTCCATCGATGGAAGTTTGTGAGAGTGGTAGTTATTATAAAATATAACATTATCAATTTTATTGAAAGTGTAATATGAAGTTGAAGATTCAATAAATAAAAAGTTATTTAATGAAAACACTTGCTTTTGTGACACTGTTGTAAGATTGAATACTTTCTTGAAATATTTATAATTTGTTGACAAATTGACACGTCGGCAGTGATAATGTATGTAGTTAACTATTGTTTCACGAAAAAAGAGTTTATTACCTCGTTCTTCTTCATCGAAAAAAAAAAAAAATTCGCTAGGTATTTTTGATTCAATTGACACTCTTCTCCCCTGGTGACACAGTGGAACATAGATTAGGCCGAGAATCATAATCTCACTATAAGATAAAAAAAAAAATGGGTACACGTAGATACGTGAATTCACTATTCGATGACATCTTGTTTTGTAAGTCAATGAAATATGAATTCATTCCATCTTGATTCTCATCTCGGTGCATTCACATCTGTTGTTTATTTACTCTCTATTTTTCTTCGCCCCAGTATGAAACGCTTATTTTCACCAGAGCAGAATAAAGATACGACCACGTTTTCTGATCGTGTGTGTTTGTACTTTTCAATCCCATGTGGAGTAAAATGAGTTAATATGCACATGTTCATGTGAGTATTAATTTATCTTAACATGTGTTCTCCTCAATTTCCGACATTACACGGATTGAAGTCGAAGAACTTTGGTGTACATTCTGCATTCGGTTCCGTGGCCGTGAAGCTTCAAGAAAATATTTTGGGTGAAACGATACACTTCGTTATTCTTGACTCGATCCAAAACCCAAGAAAGTTCAACTTATTGTATATTTTTCTTTTATGTGAACTAAAAATAGGCAGAAAGAAACTCGACGTAAGATACATTTGGTGGGTTGTAACGAAAATTGAATTTTTGGAAACCAAAAAATCAACTTCAAGGTGATATAAAAATTGTTTAAATAAACCTTTTTGACAAGCTTTTGAGTTCAAATAGAAGAGAATTCCATACCGATTGAGACAGAAAATTGGCCTAATTAAATAACTCTTTTAGTTTTTTAGCAATCATGCCTGCTAATTTCGAAAATTTGTGAGAATAAAAATTTCCAACGGGGGGAAAATATCAATTTTTAGTTACTTACGCTGATGTGCCAATCAGCTATTCTTGGTCCTCATAACCGTTCTCTATTTCTTGACAAATTAAGATTTAACTGGACACGACCATCGATTATAACTATTTTATTGAACAACCCTTCAACTTTTTCAGGCATAAGATTTTGAATAGCAAGACACTCGTCTGCTTTTGGATTTATATCTGCGGTAATATTCAGAATTGGCATCTGTTTGTTCATCAACATATTCTTGGATCGTTTATCTATCGACTTACGCGAAGAAAAAAAACGAAACCCGATTCTTTTGACATTCTAATTCAGGACATCCCCTCAACTCGTATGTTCAAATATTTTTCGCCTTATTCGTGTATTCGCCAACTTTTGTTCTATTCTCAATCAAATAGATATTGCTCTTCTCCAGAGGATATACTCTTTCATGTTGCATGTATATCTTTGGGAATTTCAAATAGAACCTACGGGGTCCGAATGTTTCCACCTGTTCTGTGTGTGTGTGTGTGTGTGTGTGTGTGTGTGTGTGTGTGTGTGTGTGTGTGTGTGTGTGTGTGTGTGTGTGTGTGTGTGTGTGTGTGTGTGTGCGCGTTTGTGGCCGGAGTGTGGAACGACAATTTCCTGGAGCCTTTGTCGAACCGACGAGTGTTGGGCTCATTGGAAATCGCATTTGCGAAAAGTCGGCGAGAGTAAAAAGAGGGGGATTGTGGGTAAGAGCGTCTGAGTGGAAAATAAAGTGGTGGGATATTGCGAAAGATGAGTTGGAGAGGTTTGGATTTCGTGAATTGAATGGCGAAACTCCGTAATGAAAAACATTCTTTGAGAAGTGATGCAGAGCTCTCTACAGAGTTGAATCACAAATGACGAGTAACATAGGACTGTCTACTGTTATGGTGGTGGAGATGAAGCAAAAGTAACTGGAGAAGTGATATCAGGGATATTCCCGCTCCTGCAGTTAGTTGCTTGTATATACGTGTATACCAAAATGATATTTCTTTCTTCCCTTTTTTTTCCCCTTTCCGTTCTCTAATCTATGCCTCTTCCTATTTGCAACTACATGAACTCACGTGAAGACACCATAAAATAAGGGGTTAGAACGAGAGTTCAGTCTGTTTGAAAATATAAATCCAAACAAGCATGAATGGAAAAATATTGTTTTCTTTCCTCCCGTCGGCTTTTTACAGATGAAAAAATGGACAAATATGGGGTTATAACAGCCGCAAATCATGTAATCTCAATATCACTATCCCGAAATGTGATAGAGGCGAACGAATACTCCTGAGGGGATCGCATTCAGAAGGAGGGCGCTCCAATAGAAAAAAATGAAGATTTGCTACTTATTCCAAACTTTTGTACCCATTGTCAAATGTTTCACGACAGTGAAGATATATACTGGAACATATGATGCGGATGCAATTTTAATCACGAATGCGTACAGCAGACTTCCTTGGCGTAAATTGTTCATTTTTGTCTTACAATCTTGGGAGAAAATGTGACGCGGAAGTACCGAACAAGAAAAATAAAAAAAAATTCTCATGACGACAATAATTGAAATTTATCAATAAATGCATATCGTTTTCTATGTTGGTAAGTAGTGTTCTTCGTATGTCGTTAATCACTGGTTGTGGTGATTTGATGTGAGTTCATAGAAGTTGTTTACTTCTTCCGATGAATATATTGGTAGAGCGATCATCTAAAACTGAAAAAAGAGGGTGTGAATTGTTGGCAAGGGATTTGATGGAATAAGATACGATTTCGATTCATTCATTAGAATAAAATTTATTTTATTCAATTGATTGTTAAAGAAAAAAAATAATAAAATAAAATAAAATGAAATAAAATAAAATAATTCCGAATAAAAAACAACATGGTGTGAAATAAAGCCAAAATTATCTTAATATATCATCTGTTTCTCTTTTTTTCTTGATTTTTCTATTTTCCATCATTATCTTCAAAATTATATGATAGCTCAATAGTTTTCAGCCAACCTATTTCTTTATTCGTGGTACACATTTTTGCGATACAAACTGACTAATTTTCGTTATATCATTTGCATATATATATATGCAATGTTTTCTTTTTCTCACATACAATTTAATTTAATATGTTATTAACTTTTGTTTTCTTTTTTTTTCTCTATTCATTTCCATTTTCTTCATTTCTATTTATTCACTTTTTTTCTCATTATATTCACACATGGAAGGAATGAAAGTGTATACGTACAAAACATCAAACTCGTCGACGACGGTCCGCAAGGGAAATTAATCGCTTACGTGTTTTGAGTCTTCCTCGCTCAAGCTAAATTCCCACGTAATTCATTTGCTCACACGCATCTTATGATGTTGACCGGTGGGCGCGAGTGCAACACGCGTGAGCACTTGGACTTTGAGTGAAAATAGGGGCGTGCACGTGCGATATTTCGATAATTTATATCGTCGAATACACATATAAATCATATATGTGGAAGTTTCAAAGCCCGATACGATCATATACGCGAGCGCTGTCGATTTCGTGAAGCGAAAGCGTTTCCCCAAGTTAATTAGCGTTGCGTTTATTTATTTATTTATTTATTTTTTTCTCATTTTTATCTTTAATTTTATTACCTTCGCATCATCACCTCCTGGTATGTCAATATGGCGTGCTTGAGACGCCCGGCGTCGTCATTCTTATCTTGATTAACATTCCATTCAGCTTTCACCTTCTTTTAGTTTGTTTCTTACTCATTTATTTATTCATTATTTTTCGTTCAATATGGCTATCAAAAAGACTCTCTTGCATGACGCGCGCGCGCGCGCGTGTGTGTGTGTGTGTGTGTGTGTGTGTGTGTGTGTGTGTGTGTGTGTGTGTGTGTGTGTGTGTGTGTGTGTGTGTGTGTGGTGTGTGTGTGTGTGTGTGTGTGTGTGTGTGTGTGTGTGTGTGTGTGTGTGTGTGTGTGTGTGTGTGTGTGTGTGTGTGTGTGTGTGTGTGTGTGTCGTATGTGATATCGTCTCATTTATATCAATATTCAACGTTTCTGTGTTTGTTTCGTTTGTTTTAAAAAAATTTTTTTTTGTTTCATTATCATTATTTTTTATTAATTTTTTTTTCGTATTTAATTACTCAGTTTCTTTTTTTTCTTCATAATAATTCCTCCCAAATTTCGTACGCTACGAATTTGTAAAGACTATAATAATTAAATCGTGTGAAAACGTAGTAACAAATAATGAAATATTGAAAAAATTGCACGATATACAAACTCAGTTGATGCTCTGGCTCGTTTGTTCATTTACTTTCTCTCCTGTCATTCTTCCTTCCCTTTTTTTTATCCATCCTCTTTCTCTCTCAATCTATTCTTCTCTCTTGGACAACACTCATTCATCTATTTTCAATTCATTTTGTTTTATTTTTTCCACCACATTTGTTGCCCCAATCATACTTACACTCATTTTGTTTATCTAGTTCGTTTTTTCGTCGGTTTCAGAATTCATTGTATGTTCTTGATTACAGTATAACCGACATAATTCATATTGGTATTTGCACTCACACACAGTATCTTATTTTATCTCAAAGTGTAAATCTCTCTATCATTCACAATAAAACCTTTTTTCTCCTCTCAATTATACTTTTATTTATCTATAATTATATTTTAACACACACTGCCATTCTCATTTGCATCACCTGGTACGCAACGAAGATTATTTATTCATACAATTCTCTTATTAACTAGATATACGATGTTTACGTTTCTACGAGTGTATCAATTAATTTATTTGGCCACTGAAAATTAAAAATGTTAGTTCTGATAGTCGTGTCCCGGCATAATTATGCGCTCATGTCATCGTTCCATTCTCCAAATGGAGGCGCGAAAAGGTATTGTTTGTTTGCTCGTATTTAGAAAAGGACATTGGGATAGACTTCGACTTTAATCAATTATACATAGTTGGTATTCGCGGTTTTTTATTTTATTATTTTTACAATTCTCAATATTCCATTATGTTTTGCATCTCCCCTTTTTTTCTCGTCAATCGATGGAATCATCAAAGATCTCGTTCATATAGTTTCTCTTTGACAATAATTCCGAAGCACACATGTATTTCGTTTGTCTATTTTTCCTTTATTTAATTTAATTCGTTATTTTTTTTTTTTTTCTTTTCGTCCATTTTATCACACGCTATACAACCTCTCTATATGTTCCTCGATAATTAGTCCTAAAATCCAATTCGCTATGAATATTTGCATCATTTGATCAACTGAGAAAAGGTATGCGCACAACTAAATGATCAGCACAACCGAAATTAATTCAATATAATATATTTTTCTATTTTCTCATTTTCATCTTTTTCTAAATGCGAAATCAGATTCATTTCCTATTTTATTCTCTTTTCTATTTCGTCTTTTAGCACCAGAGGATCCGGAAACTACAAGATTCCATCGAGAATATTCCTTTCTGCTTTGCTGAGCGTGCGTGCGTTCCCGTGTCTGAACCTTCGAAGTCCTCTTCCAAAACTTTCTCCGCTCAATTTCTGTTGCCGTAATCCCGAATGTATATGTATCGTCAAATCTACTTCGCCAAGTTTGACCATTAACCAGTAGATCATGACAAAAATGAATTTTGGCAATCAAATGTTGAAAACAGACACTTCGTGTTATGGTTCAATGCGACCAAACATCAAGTCGAATCTAGTATTGTTTTCATGTATCTTTAGAAAATATCATTTTTTCAAGGAAGCGTGATCTATGAAGTTAAACATTCTCTGTAAACATCAACAAATCGATGCAAACGATTTTTTTTCTATCAAAATTTTCCTAATTCCTTTCTAAAATTCATTCTTTTCCTAATACTCTCGTTGCATTCCTCGTTGTTATCAGAAACCACCCTGTCTCTTCTTCATTTTGCTCTCTATTTTCTTGCCCACGTATCAAAGATACAGATGTCTATATTATAACTGGCAGTGATTTGACATTCCTCTAAGATTCACTTTTTTCAATTTTTTTATTTTGCAGCACAATTTTTCTTTCAACCATTTAGGACTATCACATATAAATATCTCATTTGGTGCCTCACGTGTGAATTACTCCATCAATATTGATTGGTCTCCTTCAGTCACGGTGAAGAGGAATGCGAGAGTGGTAGCAATGAAAATCTATTAAATTCAAATAGCAGATATCCATTTTGCTTGACTATTTTTCCTGTGCCATCATATTAGTATTTCAAAACTTTCATTCAGTGACTACATCGCAAAATGTCTATTGCGATTGTACGAGGACGTTTGACGGCTGTTAGATCCTTCAGACGTAAGAAAAAAAATATTCTGACTCTGAACTAATCCAGTGTTTGTTTGGTTGTTTGTCTATTCATATGAGTGGTGGGCAATGATGGATTAGACGTGTCTCTTCATGTGCAGAGCTAAATGATCGCTACGAGAAAAGCAACGATCACAATGTCGACATTTGAATGGTTTCGCTCCTGTATGCTTTCGATAGTGACGTGTCAACTCGTCTGAGCGTGCAAATCGCCATTCGCATCCCTCCCAGCTGCATTTGTATGGTTTTTCACCTGTAACGAACACAAATATCATGAAAATATCGAAATTTCTTGCATGTTTATATTTGTTTCCGAACAACATAAAAATTTATTATCACTCTGTGTCAGTATTTATTTTGTTCAATTTTATTTTTAAAATAATGTGAATAATTTGTCCAATCAAGTATTTATTATTGTTAGATCATCTTGAACAAGCCTTGTGGGCAAATGGGATGTATATTATTGCCCGACGCTGCGAATAATCCATTTGCGCATCATTAAATGTAGTTGGCATTGATGGGGTGACGCGTGCGCCGCTCGTTGGTGGACTATACAGGGTTGCCACCTGTGGCATGAAGTCCAGAATAACAAGTCAAACAGCGGATGAGGAGCGTAGATGAGTTAAGGCTCAAATAAGAATCGCACGAACTTGGTTTCCGATTCGTTCCCTCCCGCAGTTAACAAAAACATCCCCCAGTATTGCAGTAAAAACTCAAATACTCGTTAATCCACCGTGTAGTTGCCTAACTTTTCATTCGAACAAAGGTGATACTATCATGATCTTGAAAGTTTAACAAAAAAGGAAAATTATTTTCTGTATGCGCGTGATTTTTACCATTACATAGATGAATGAATTCCATCATCAATTCAGTAATATTTTACGCCATAATGAATAGCAGGATGGAATCTGATATATTTCTGCTTTGTATTTGGCATTATCGTAAATTTTAACAGTTTGAATGGAATTTAATATTTTTAAATGATTCCCCCAAATTGAAGTAAAGTTGCTTTCCTTGCAATGTGGAAAGTTCGATGGTAGGATAAAATTTAATCATTACGAGCTAATATATTGTGACGTAGGGATATGATGAAATCTGAGCAATCAAAGTAAACTTCCGTGAATGATGTTAATATGTGGTTTGTTATTTGAAACAGTTATTGACGTAGAGATGATGAAAAATCGTACAATCGTTAAATATTGAATGCATTCAAGTTTCAAAAAATTATTTTTTCACTGGTATCTAATTTCGAAAATGTGATTGAATTATGCTAATAATAATTCGGGGATATTTTATTATTCGCGCACAATCAAGTTACGTTTTTATATATTCTTATTATTAATTTATTCCGTGCAGAAACAAATGTTTCCTCATTGGCATAGTACTTCGATACGTGTTAGCTTTGACGAAAAGTGCTTGAACTCAACGTTTTATGACAGCACTTGTTATTTCTCTCAGATGAAGCGATTGTCAGTGGGATGATAACATGCTGAGAAATAAACGATAAAAAATATTAAAAAAAAACAGTTTGCTGCATCAAAGCGCATTTCGTTTATCTCTCTAGCTCTTCATCTTCATCACCCACCTACGCATTTACAACCCCATGCATTTTTTCAAAAATAACTGCTACCATACATATCAAATTTAAACGAACAATTTCAAAATGTCCTCGCGCATTCTTTTCCCCCCATTGGCCTCCAGCTACTCTCACGTATGTATCTGGTGTAAGAGGGAAGACTTTTCTTACGTCTCGGGCCTCGACGGCGACAAATCCAAAATGATCGTGGCTTGGCATACCCAAATTCGAGCTATTCAACTCTCCCTACTATTTTCGCGTTTTCTCTCTTACATTCATATACATGAATATATGTTCTTGCCACGCGCGTCAAGCCATTCTCGCGTGTCGTATGCAAGCACAAGTAGGAAATTCCTCGCTACGAGCGAAAGAAAATGGGATTAGAAAAGCATGACGCAAGAGAGATAGAATGATAGTATATAGAAAATAGCATCATTCTCTTTTTTTTTTTGTACTCTGTTCGTCTTCTCACCCAACCTGACTCTATCTCATTTTCAACTCATTCCATAGACACTCTGTGCCCCTATCCCTTCTTGTGTTTCCTTCTTTTCACCCTCCGGCGTGAGAAAGAGAGAAATGAGAACGACTTACAATGGTGTGCTTCTCCAACCACCTTCTTGTACATCCATCGTGCACACGATCGTCGTCTCTACCGTCACTGCCACCAATGTCGCTCTCATGGATCTCTCGTACAGTTGAGAATTACTATGGCGGACCGACTCGAGCGAAAAGGGATTTATTTCTTCCAGGCAATGGAGACTCGCTCGCGCAAATGGCCGAAGGTGCATTCATTTCCGACCCATCCCCCATCATGGCCGTTCTCTGTGTGTATCTTTTAACAGTAGACGTGAAAAGAAAAAAAAAAGGGAAGAAGAGGGAAAGGGTAGTCAGGAGATGAGCAAAAACTTTATTTGAAAATGAAATCTATTGCTGAAGTGTTTATTTTTCAATTTTTCTCCCTGCATTGATCTCAATCATTTTATTTTTTTCATTCTAGCTTTTTGGTGTGTACTGTGGTCGAATGCTTTCATACCTTAAAAGGAAGTAACTTTTGTGTCAAGTGTTTTATTCGCACATTTCGTGAAAGCCAACTTCGATATTTCGAAACTTACTATAACGTGTGAAACTCGAGTGATGAAATTATGAGAGGATTTCAACTTGTTATTTCTGAAAGTTTATCTTTCCCCTCATATTTTCTCATTCATATGTATCAAGGTATTTTCCTCACAATAATAGAAGTCAATATATAAATGGCACTCAAATTCAGTGTGGCTCCAAGTGTACTTTTATTGCAATTCTATATTTTCAATAATCTATAGAATATTCGAATTTACTAGAAGATGAGAACATCTCGAGAAATAATTTTCACATATTCATCATTGTCATATTTGACAATCGAAAATGAAATTCATTTTTTTTTCCCCGTTAATATATGTTATTAATCCGGACGATGGGAGAATGGTTGATTTTCGAATGAATAGAGTCATGTGGGGCAAAAGTGGGTAAGAGTGCGCAATTCCATGTATTTGGGGCTCAAATGAATGGGTTTGCGCACTCTTACCCACTGCGCACACTTGCCCCACATGACCCTATAGCAACGCAATAACTTCTTTTCCCTCATATTATTCGGAATGATTCTTTTTTTCGTATTCAAGTAGTCCAATCAAATATTATGTATAAACCAATTAATCTCCTCGGGAAATGTAAATCCAGACTTTTGTAAATGTTGGGAATGTTTCAGGTTCTGTGTCTGAATTACCAACGAGAACTATACCTATGGCGATCACAAATAGTTTTTTTTTTTTTCAAATTTAAATTACGAATTGAGCGTATTTTTTTCAATTATTTTGATTTTTATTTAGAGCGATGGATGTTAAAAAGGACACAAAATAATATAAATAATTGAGGAAAAGGAAAAGGAATAGAATTCAATTGATTTAACGTGGGATGAATAATTTGACGTGGAACAATGTGGTACGCGGATGCCACTCTCAACGCCGGACGTCACGGATTCGCATTCATGCACGGAAGCGCACTGGAGGACAGTCATTCGCTCACATTTTTTATATATATTAATAGATTCATATATATATATATATGTGATTTATATGTTTTATATACAATATATGGGAGTATCCAAGTACGCATGGATTGGCTTGCGTGCCAGAACTTCGCAAGCACGCATGCACCGTATTCACATCCAAAATCCAGGATACAGACCAACATAGATATGCACATGGAGAAGAGAAGAGGGGGAGGAAGAGGTGGAAAGAACGAGAACGGCTCGCGCGTCACGCGTTTTATCGTCCCATAATGGAGCGACTGTGGCGCGTTCGGACCCTGTAATAAAGTAGGATGAAACACGACGGCGCTTAGTATATCCATTTCATGTAACCGTGAAAGGAAGGGAGAAGAAAAAGAGTGGGAGAAAAAAAACAAAGAGAAAAAGAGTTGCAAATGAATTATAATAGAGAGAAGATGATGACGAAAAAAGGCCACGGAAAGATAGAATTAAAATATAAGCTGATGTTTCGTGAGGTGAATATTAGCAATTGAGTACATGACAGAACGACGCATGCGCTACTGATTCGTATATTTCATTGAGACATATTGCCAAGCATATGTTACCCGATTTCATTGTGCTATTCTTCGATGGTTCGGTGTGGTATTTTACGGCCTCCAGTGAAATTCAATTTTATCGACTGTCGTTGTACATAAGTGATTTTCTATAGAATATCCGCGATTTGGCTATTTTCGTAACGTTCGGTAATCATTGCTGGTGACGTGTTTGTATCTAATCAAATGGCATTGCGGATTTTGTGTAACCACTTTCTCACCTGATAAATAACATGCGAAAATATTTTTTGCAGTATACGGAGCTATGTATTAGTCTAAAAAAAAAATTTTTCTGTAAATTAAGATTTTGTTCATGTTATGTGTTCATGATTACGAATGAGGTCTTCACATAAACTTCGTAGTAATATGGAAACTCTACTTTCTCCCAAATCTTTCCCCTATCTATCGTGGATATATCAATGTTTTGGTAATATTCAAGCGAGAGAACGAGATAATTCATGCATTGCTTTCTCTCTAAATTTCATCTCGTAGCCACTCGCAGGGTGTCGTAATTTATCAAGACATGTTCAAAATGTTGAAAAGATGTAGGGAGTTTTCCAGTCTCATGGGAAAAATTTAGTTCTCTACAATAGTGTGTGAAAATATACCCATTATCCAGATACAACAACATCGTTTTCAACCTAGTTATCCAGTGTCAATCGTGCAGTTATATTTTCTGAGAGGAAACAGATGATTAAATCGATACAAGGATGAGTTAATTGGATGTAATTTTCCATGGACATTGCTTTCGAAGTGACAGAAACACAGCAAATAAACAAATATAGTGCGCCGCAGGTTTGATGTTAAAATATAAGGCAATAAGGTATGAGTGATTTTTACAAGTTGCCACCATGGCATCCGGTTGCACACGTTCATGACCGACTGGAGACGTACTATGGCCGCCACGGTGTATTGCGTCGATATGTCAGAGTCCGTCAAAGGCAACGTGTGCTCGTCGTCTTTGCATTTTATTAAGTTTGGCTTCGTGACGTCGCTATACAGCCTCCCTTGTGCTATACGATCCTTCTCGGTCACACATCCTCTCATTTTATTCTTCCTTTTTTTGTTTCATCCTTCACTTCCTCATGCAGCCGTCCGCCTACACTTCAGTATATTTGTATGTGAATATCTCTAAAAAGACTTGGGGAATTTATGGTGATACAGAGGGTTTTCTCTCAACCAATACGCAGGAAACGAAAGTCAGAACTCACGCGTGTGTGTGTGTGTGTGTGTGTGGTGTGTGTGTGTGTGTGTGTGTGTGTGTGTGTGTGTGTGTGTGTGTGTGTGTGTGTGTGTGTGTGTGTGTGTGTGTGCGTGTGTGTGTGTGTGTGTGTGCGCGTGTGTGTATGTATTTCTGCTGTGCCTGCTGACGCCGCGATACATTCCCGAGTAATAATTCAAGATTTCCGTCTCAACAAGAGAGAACAAATTGTAAAAAGAAAACGAAGAACGAAAAAGCAAGATCATTCTCACAATCATACGCCTGGAGAATGAAAAATTCTGACGAGAACTTGTGCAACATACAATGAAATAAGTGTAGAAAGAAAAAAAAAAAAAAGAAAAAAAACGAAAAGGACAAGACTGTTCATAGAAGAAAAATATGATCCGAATTCGCTTCGCTGATTCCACTTTCTATCACAAACTTGGGAAAAACAGATGTGAAATGAATTCAGTTCCATTTGTTCACGTTAATAATATCATGCAAAAACGTAATGTCACCGATGATTTCCTCAGCATCCCTCTGTGAAAAAACTATATATAGCGATCGACAAATAAGTGTCACCGAAATCCTATCGGTGTATAAATTTTATCATACGTCGACTATTTCTTGTAACATTCGATAAAAAATATAAAAATACTATTCCCGATAAAACTCAGCGTAGTTCCATCAACTCTATTAGCGTCTCATAATGTCATATAGCTTCCTGCATTTTACCTCACAAATACTTAATTCCATTCTGTCCGCCAGACCCTACCAGCACCATTGGTGCAACCACCACTGCTATCGCCATCATCATCGTCGTTGTCCACATAGAGACGGATTCACTTCTAAACCGATCAAAGTCACCTGCCACCGCAGTGAACGCGAGAACAATAGCGTCCAGGAATAGAATTCCAGAATGGGGAAGTCCCTGTAATTGGGAATCTCACACTCCATATGTATATATCTACTTCCAATATAACATTGTACGACCAACACGACGAGCGCGCCTCTGAATATGCAGACAATCGATAGTCTTTCAATTTGCCTCTTTGACGTACGAAATTGGGCCCATAACTACAAATATTCCATCTGAAACTTGGCGAAAATAGCATTCGCCAATATTGAAATGGAAAGTGATTGATTTAGGCGATTTGAAAATGATTATGATAGAGTTCCAATCATTGTGCCAGATTTTTGTGCAAAACCGCGAAAACATGCAAACCGACAAATACGGAGAGAGAAATATACTTTACGATCCATCCATTTATGGATGAATATGTATCCATGTTCGAAAATCACTCCCACTTTTTAACGGCCGAGAGAAGGCTGAAAAAATTGATACACTAGAAGCGTCTCTGCAAGCTCACCTTGCACCAAACATATCACCTGCACAACGTTTTTCAACCTTATCGGCATAATTTCGAAAAAATTGTTTCACTTTTTTTCAGAGTGGGCTCATTTTTTCAGAGCTAATCCATGCATATATTTCTTCAAGTCCTACCCATAAAACTAAAATAATAAAAACCAAAATACTTTATTGATATTGAATCCTAATTCTGTATTCTTTTGTTTATGAGACACACCAAGAGAAAAAAATGAATCAATGAAAATTGAGGGCGTGAGGACGCAATAAAGAGTATTCAATAGGAGTCAGAAGCGTTAGAACGCAATCAAAGTATTCGACCAATATTGAGAGAATTAAGACGCATTGATAAGTATTCAATAGGAATCGAGAGCGTTAGGACGCGAATATTGTCGTGGGACGGAAAAAGAATATTCCTTGTAATTAATCGCGTAAGAGCGCAGATAGTTGTCGTCGATTAGGCAGATAATTAATATCATTAGTATTGTGAAAGTCGGTCACGTGAGAATAATAGTTCGGATGTTTGTGACGATTGTATGATAAAGTATGGTTCGCGGATTGCGAATAAGAATTAATTGAACATTAATTACTAATGCGTTGAACGCGTAAGAAACAGTCAATTGAAGTGTGAGTGGATGAATATTGAACATTTTCGGTGAGGAACGACCAGCAAACTTGTGGAGCATCATCGACACCTAAATCATCCTAGGAAGGACGTATCTGTTGGAGAGAGCAGCAACCGAATCGAAGAACATCTACGCCTTTCTTAGTATTTTGGACAACGCGGTGATCGTATTACTCGTATGGCGTGCATATGATTATGATTGTAGAAAAAAATGTCGCGCGAAGGATTTAGACGGGTTGGGAATCGATCTCGCGGGTCAATGGTATGTTGGATGTATGATAGAATGAATGTGGTATGAAAAATCATGGTTTGTCTTGTATGATTATTGTTGTCGTCTCTAGACACGTTTTTTAGGAATAAGACGCGTATTATCATTTGGATAACCGCGTAATCATTAATTAATAAATATTGCTATTTATAACAGTCTGAAATCGCGCTTCATGCATATTATGTAGTTTTTCCGCGTATCTAAAACGCGTATTACTTGATAATAAATATCTATGTTATTTTCCACATAAAAATTGAGAATTATTGTTGATTAGTATTACATTTGGTGCAACACATTTGTAGCCCCCCCCCCCCCCCCCCCCCCCCCCCCCCCCCCTCCTATCGTCCGCTAACCGCGGTAGATAACTGAATTGTAATAATATCATTTGAAGTTCCCCGAGGGGTTCTCCTAACCAGGAGTCGGAGATTGTAATGAATCATTTATCGTTTCAGAAAAAGATCGTTTAGCGAGTGGTGCCCGTAAGGTACTTGGTGCCCAATATTAATCGCGTATCCTTTCCCTGTATCCCGTCGCAATTCATTAACAAATATTTATACATTATATGAGTATATAAATTTTTTGTCATCTTAGGAAGGAGAAAATTTCACAGGTATCATAAAAAATATTTAATATGTACTCATGTATCCCCAATATATATCAGCATATATTTGTCATGTGGACGTTTTTTCCGTGTAGAGAAAGTAAGTTATGACGACTCCAATAATAAATCTAACTGTTCAGAAGTAGGAATAAATAGGAAGTAACATACTATTTGAAAAACTTTTTGAGAATAGTGTGGGAAAATCTGAAGATTAACTGTTTGCTGTATCTTCAAACGATGTTGATGTTTCAACCAATGTTTGAATTTTTTCCCTGGAAATATTTGATACAACACTAATTTACTTAGGCAATCATCAAACGTAATTCAGTTCAAATGTGATATTGATGAGTTATCACCTGTTTGATTTTTTTAACGTGCTGAAACGCCTAAGGACGAATGCTGGCAATGCGTCAGCCCAAAAATTGTAGAATAGAGCCTAATCATGTTATAAAGGGTTGAATGGCAGGGAAACTCACAACATGACAGAAGTACAAGCGATTCATTGAGGTAGAAAGAGAGAGAATAATGGGAGACTCGTAAATACACCATCATATAGTGGGAGGTGTTCATGTGTTGTCAAGTATATGGTATAATAGTCTCTCTATATTATTTCTCATGTTTGTACATCAAGGGTTGATTGACATGATTTGACTATGTAATTTAATTGAAAATTACTTTTACAAATTCAATTGTATGCACGTTCAGAGAATTATTGGAGATAGCTTTGACCGTCATTTTCTCGACATGTTCTTTCGATTCCAACACATGTAAATAACGTAGTTTTTGGTATCCAAAATATGGACAAATTACTGAATGTTCAATTTTGTTTTATTCTTTACTAATTAGATTTTTTTAATAAACAATGCATCTTTCAAAGTTGTTCGAAGGCAATCGCGATACTTATGTGATTAATATCGCTCATGTATAATTCATTTTATTCAAATTTTTCATCAATTGAGATGTGATGAGTCATTGATTCTCAATAATAATAATCGGAGAACCATATGAATTTTATACAGAAAAGTTTTTCACAATATTCAAATAACAAAAGAATAAGCACTGTTAACTATATTCATTGGAAAACCTTTGATGGTCGTAGAACAATCGTACGAATATCAAGATAGAAGATCCCAATATGGAATCGTGGTGACACTATCATATCTACAAACTTATCATATTGTTTAGCATGTCGCGTCGGATGCAGAAACAACATATAGGGACTGATGTGTATGGTGCATGAAATGTAATTTTGAATGAGATCACAGATTTTATATATGTGTGCATACACACAGTTTCGACGGCAATTATACTGGATAATATTCGAGCCATATGATAACTCCAAGGATCAATTGCATATAAACGAGACTGTTGGAATACTACTGACACTCTCATATTCACATACACATATATACTTTGTGGGATTGGCGTACGGGTAAGGAATTCATAACTGAGTTATAATCGCAGCGACGCGAGCATCTAGTATACATAATCCTCAAGTGTAGTTAGTAGTTCTGCTTAACGATCAGTGTTAGTGCGAGGAGCAATCCGAGTGCGTTGGTTCACTGCGCCATCATCATCGCTGCCGTCGCCGCCACCATCATGCTACTCCGTCACTACGACGGTTTCAAACCCCTTCACTTCGCCGCATCTACTCCTATTACCTGTCTTTGATGGCAAAGTGTAGGCTGCTATCCTTCAACGACGAAAACTCTCAACGTAACTGCGGCGAGCCGGTTTAACTCAACAAAAAGAGAATGGACAGAGCTTGCTAGAGAGTCCGAGCTAGAGAGATGATGGTGGGACGAGAGGGACTGGATTAGATACTCTGTTAATTAGAGTCCTAGCCGACGCTATCTACCCGCAACGACTATCCCATGACATTGGGAGTTCTCTGTTTTCTGCACCATCACCACCAACGTGACGAGTTCTCTAACCTGAAGAGGAAGTGAAAAAGCAAGAGGCAGTAGAATACCCCCCCCCCCCCCCCCCCCCCCCCCCCACCCACTTTCTCTCTCTCTCTCGCACGATCTCTCCCTCCCTGTGTTCACTGTGCAAGGGGATATGTATATTCTCGTGCGGTAATATCGTGTTTCCGAGCACACCCTAACGGCCTTTATCAACCAACGCCAACGACGTAATGTGCGATGGCCGCATCGAGGGTATAAAAGTTGCCCTCATCAGAGTCAAGAGTTACATTGTATTAATACAACTATGTATATGTACAGGAGTTTTTTTCCCCATGTGGTATGTTGAAAGAGAACGTTGATCCTTTTGAATTAGTATTTGCTTGTACGATTCTAAACATCCTAATTACATAATTCGGTGGTGTCAATTTACTCTCCTCTTTGTTTTTTCCTCCTATCAGACACACAACTATTAAGAGTTGGCAGTATTTGATGGGCAGCGTGAACAATGATGAAATATCTATTACTATATATGGGCACCCTACTCGCGAGCAAATATAACCCTACGTGTTTACACTTCATTTTAATCACTGAATTTCCAAATTTCGGTCAGTGAAAATCAACTGAACTAACTCATATTTTTCAATATATACCCAGGATTAAAGGAATAATGTCACAGACAATCATCATGTAGTTTATCCTATGAGTAATGCCATCCTCATATCGAGACAATGTGAAGTTGGATGGCAAGAGTAACTGGATATAATCGAATTAGCGAGGATTTGATGTTAAGATTGATTATACTATAATGTACATGATGAAGGAGGCACATTTGGTTTGATACATATATGCGGATATATTTGAAATAATGTGAAAAACAATAAGCTGATGGTGTGTGCGGAGAGTCTGTGAGAGGAAGGAGAGGAAACAAGAAAATCAGCTAGCGAGCAACTACGACGACGACGACGACGACAGCGAAAACGACAGTGACAGCGACAGCGACAAGGGCAACGACAACGACAACAACGACATGGACGAAATACATTATGGAAACAGATGCGTTCCAACCCAATTATCCACATAATTGTCGCCATATTTGTAGTCAACCAGTTCTATCTCTATCAATCCACAAATTAATAGCCTACATTGCACAACTTCTATTATCCCGTCAATTCATGCGCACATACGTAAAATTTCCCCATCATCATTGTACAACTATATATACAAACTCACAAAAGAAAATGAATGGAAATTTTATCGTTTGAAATACCAGAGAGTGACGAGTGAATCAATTCTTTGAGTCCACCCATTAATTTTCGAGATTTGCAAAAATTGACATTTCATTACATGCTCTTGTTCCAATAGACGGAACTAAGGATAATTCTACATGTAATGGATTTTCTTCTGATCTCAGATTTCAGTATAATTAGTTTTTTTTTTTTTGGATATTGATCGATTCGACGGGTGTATGCACTGAGGTAACTCGACACCGGACGGTACTGTTCAATCTGGACTTCATGAGATCAAATTTCAAGTAGGATTCAGCAGTCTTTGTAAGACCGTTTTGTCTGTCCAACGATATTTTTTATCTTAGAGGCAATTGAGAAGAACTTTGAATTGAAACTTCTATTGTTTGTTAAACCGTTCCGTCGTTTATCCACGATATTTGTCGCATTCTGTATCTACATAGCTATGAATTAACCATAACTTACCCGTGTGTGTCCTCTGGTGAGCTTTGAGATGTGAACTTTTTGTGTATACTTTTTTGCACCCTGGGAACGTGCACTTGTGTATTCTACGTTTTGTATCCTGGGGGCTGTGTTCATGGCTCCTGGCATGATGCCTGCTCGTAACCGCCGTCGCTACTGTCATTGTGCTTGTGTGTGCGTGTTGCGTACTCGCAACGTTCGGAAAACCGTTCGCCGTGACCGAAATTAGTCTGGAATATTAAAAACGACCAATGAATTAATGAAGAAATAATCTAAATTATGATATGTGCATCGATAGTTCATGGATGTTTTTGCACAAATCTGTTTGGCATTTTAATTGATTGCATTGATGATATTCATGTCTAATAGAAAAGAGATACAAATTTCTGAGTATGGATGTTGATATTCATCCATTAACCGATCAAATTGGCATACGCAACAGTTTGAACCCGATCATATTGATTTATACTGAAATCTTTTGTTGCTGATTGAGCAGCGATTGAATTCGAGTACAACTCTTCCGATTCATACCTGACTTGTTTTCATTACTTCATGAATATGGATGATCAATGAAAGATTATGATATATAAACTAAAAAAACAGCGAACACTTCAATATTTTTTCCGCCTAATTCCCAGCTTTTCCACAATGTTCATATATCAATGGTTATATCTTCCTCAGATAATTTTTTTTTGCTGATGTGTTAATCTTTGAAAATCCCGGACATGTCTATAATTTTGTATGAAACAAAAATAATATTTTACTCCAATGAGGTAATTTAAGACAGATGGTGTATTTGCGAAACCGCTAAGGCGCTACCTCTCCAGTAGCCGAGGAAGATAGCCAATCAGAATTTATGACTTATCCAAACTACATGCTACATATTTTCTTGAACCTGAACTAAATTTCACCTGGCAACGCTTTGACCATTGTTCGCAGTCACCCTGACAATTGCACTTCTACCACCCGTGCCGTGAAGATTCAAATTGTGTACGTCCAACATTGAACTCCCGCTGGACGAGTGACTGGAATTTGAGTGCCCTTGACCTGATTCAGGACTAGATGGTGGCGTAAGTATTTGTCCTTCACCTTCACACCCACTGTCATCTTCTTCTTCAATTTCCTGCAAAATAATTAGATATCATGAATTATCACGTTCTCAATTTCAAATACGCTGGGAAACGTGCAACTTCATGGTGTTTCAAAACACAACTCTCCAGAATTGATCAATGGTAATATGATAATTTTTGATATATTGGAAAGTAATTCGATAAGTTAAATGGGATGGCTATTCATATTGATCAAAGTATTCAATCGTAACTTCGGGGAAAGTGTTAGAATATCGGAAAAAATTGCCGCTTGGATGGGAGTACTGTTATTGTATAGTATATCAAAATATTCCTATTAGCGCCAGCTACATTGAAACATGTGCACTAAACATGGTTAGTTACTAGGTGTAAGGTGTAACAAATGTATGTATGTAAGTAAGAAAAATAAAGTTAGTCTGCACTGAATAACCGACGTGTTCACATCAAGTACTTCAGAAGAAATACACTGGTGTTGACAAAATGAAAATGATACAGAAATCTGGTTAAATTGCCATGTTTGGGGTGTACATATTCAACTAATAATTAAATTAATACAATGTACTATTGTTGCGGTGCACTCGATAGATGTGCGCTGTATATTAATTTAAGACTTTGATTTATACAGATCGGATCGTCTTTCGAATTTGTTCTATTACAATCGGTTCGCGTTACTTCACTAAATTGCCACTCGCGCATCGCTAGAGACCTTACTGAAAATTTCTAATGAAATGATATTTGCAGAATTTTTAGGACAGGTTTTGAAATTTTACTCCACTTCTACACAACTTACTCATGATAATAAAAAGTCGATGCGTCGTTCGACAACGAGACATACTTATTCTTCATCACATGAAAAACTTGATAACTCAAGTGCGAGTGCGATGCAGTCAATTTTTATGTAGATGCTAAGGAGGTCGTAACCTGCGAAAACATGGGTGGGAATTCAGGGTTGAATAGTGCATGTCCTTGGGCCGAATTTCTTTTCAATTTTGTTGGTCCCAAATGCTTTGAAGCGTCCTCCCTCTCGTTCGCATAAGAACTTCCTTGAGGGGCTATTCTACTTTCAAAGGCCCGTTCAGTTTATTGTTCTCATTCTACTTGTCGGTAACGATTTGAATCACTTCTAGTCGATTGTTCGGGTTCAACGCCGGCTTGTATGTTCATCAATAAAATATTCAACTTTATATTGTTTCATTCAAAAAACGCTACGGTCAATAATTTTCGCATTGCTGTTGAAATATGCAGAACAAATTGGTGAATTACCAGCTATTTGTTGAAAAAATTCTTATGATTAGTTTTCATATTACAAACGAAAATCCAATTTCTCCAGCATAAGTACTACCTAAAATGTACACTCCCCATTGCTCTCCGTGATAATAATTCTATCTTCGATTCACTATTTCTCAAGTTTGAAACGGTCAATCGACTTCAAATTCTGAAGGTGGTCAGATAATTATGGAAAAATGCATGATTTTCATATTCTCGAAATGAAAAATAATAAACATGTCATTTTTCATGAATGATCTGAAATATGCATATTCCATACCGAAAATAAATCTAAGATGAGGTATGATGTTGCTTGCGATTTGATTTCCTATCAATTGCGTTTTTGGATTTAACTTAGTCCAAAAATGGAACCTTCAATGAGAAAATTGAGAATTTTATTCGAATCAAAGGTTTGTGGCACCACGTTCATTGATCCCTGCTCTGGAATATGCTAAATCTTGAATATATAATGCCAGAATTATATTTCCGGTAGCGCAGTGCTATACTGAAGGCTCGGCAGGGTATGCCAAGCAATAACACCACATAATGAACTCAATCTTGTCAAAATCGTTTGTTTAATTTACTTCTTACTAATTCACCAGCAACATGGCTAAGCGATACTACTGATGGATCGGTAACATCTTTCATTTCTCCATTCTTCTTCCATAAGAAGAGGTGTGTGGGAGACTAAAGCTTTATCCGAACATCCCAATCGTGGTTGTTATAATGGATTCCAATTTACCTCATGCTCCTCGTCCTCCTCCAGATCATCGCTCGGTTCCTTTTTTAGAATGAGCGCCCTGCAGGAGAGGGTCGGCGAGCTGTCCCATGATAGGGCCGAGCACGCTGAGCTAGCTGAGGACATTGAAAGTGAGTCCAGATGGCGATCCAATAGATCCCTGTCCCGACCATTGTGATTGTGATCACCTGGACTAAACTTCATGTCGTCAAGACAAAGTGGATCGCGGTCATCAGGCGATGAAGTCACCTGTGAGACATTTAACTGTTCGAACATCCTATATGTTATTATCTATTGCATTGCTGCTGTAAATTTGAATTGAAAGATTGATTAATTAATTTGATATTCACCTCCATTTTGATTTGAGGTTCATACTGTGTGGTAGTTGTGCATGTTGTTGCCGTCCACGATATGGGCGGCGCTCGAAATAAATTCCATGGCGCTGTGTCCAATTCTGTGGGTAGCTTTTTGTACGATTGCAGCTTGGGCTCGTCCTTCAGGTACCTCTCCATCTCGTAGCATGTCTGTAACCGATTGAAATAACGATTTCTTGATAAAAAATAATGAGAACAGTGATGATAAGACAGCGACGGCATTATTATTCATAATCGTGCTTTTACAAGAGATTATAAAAGTGAAGATTTGATCCGATATAGGATAAGGATTTCAAGTTGTTGAAACTTGGTTAGGTTTCAACCTAACATTTGTCCGTTAAAATTCAAATGGACCAGATGCACACTCTGGCCGCTCATACAGTGACCAATCAATCACTGCATGTCCGCTCTGGTGGTCATTATTGCCAAAATTAAATGCATAATTGAGTCCGGTCAACTCATCAGCACTCTCATTGAGTCGGGTCAATTTTCAGCATCTTCATCGACCACGCTATCGAGCCGTTACGCGGCCATTATCGCTCTGTGCATTATTGTGAACAGTCACACATGGACATCCGCGCACCGGCAATTAGTTTCTCAAGTGAAAATCTCAGCTAATCCAGTCTATTTCAATACCGGTCGATTCAATATATTAGTACGAATCAGTTTTATGGTCAACTCAGTGCCTAGTTATTCAATTTGTGAATAATTAGTGCGGTAATTCACTACATGGTGGCTCGACAATCACCTGAACAATTATTCATAATCCGCAATGAACTACACTTGAAATCAACTCAGTAAATCAATAGGTACAGTTAGCTGCAGTTGAGCACCAACCAGCCTGTTCATTCATCTATTTATACAGTCCACTCAATCATATACTTTGTTACGATTAATTTTCATATTGCTTATAGAATAAATTATCTTTCTATTAACCATCATCGTTGACAATTGTATACACTACCATCCGTTTTCAGTGCTCGAGGATCAACGTTGCACATTCACGCAACATTTATAATAAATGTTATCAATCAAAGATCATAAATTCCTAGTCAATTATCCCGACCACCTTTAATTTGTCGACATTTTCAACACAAGTTTTGATTTGTGCTCCATTTCTTTGATACAATATAAAAATCATACCATAGGAAAGTGAGGTTCAGCTTTCACTATCACGGGCAAAAATAATGATTCATAATTGTCATTATTTTCAGAAAAAACCACTTATCAGTTGTTTGAGAAGGTTTCGATGCTGATTCCTCGTGGTGTACGAGATAGTCACACAAAACCATCAAATTTAATGCTGAAATATATTGAACTGATTACAAAAATAAATATTTCAGATTTCAACATCACATCTTGCATTTTGGATCATAATTTCATGCATACAAAGCGGCGCGGAATTTATTCATCTCCAAGATGAATAGGTGTATTTAACTCCAACGCGTAATCTGTATGGACTCTATTCAACAGATAAAAAACTCGTTCGAAAGTAAACTAAAAACGCTCTCTGACGAGTGAAGTATTCTGGAAATTTAGTATAGTGGCATTTTTCATCCCTTTTTAATACTCACTATTTCCTCTGATTTATCGTTTCACTTCCTTCATTCGCACCAACTTTGACTCGTGACTTTCACGTCTCTCTCTCTTCCTTCTTTTCTCGCTTTCTTTCATCCGTGTTCCATAAACGAAATTACGTTATTATCACCAACGTTTCATGTTCTATTGCCCATCTAAAGGACTCTCACTCAACGTTGATGAAAAATTGCCATTACGAGACTGATGAACAATTTTCGATAGAGTTCTCACAGACGATCATGCAAAGTTTTATCGGCGAGGAAAATGTTCCAAGAAAAAAGAAGAAGTCCAATTCCCGGTGACATATATATTGTCGTCCTTAATAATGAATATTAGTAATATGTACAGAAATGTGAAAATCTTTTGAACTCAATTCTTGGCAAGGAATAATGTATGGAGAGGCATCGTCACTTTCATTAAGGACGTCCGAAACTTTCTACAATGGTGCCAATGATTTCATTTTATGTAACTTGGTGATTTGAATATTCAGTCAAAGCGACTGAAAACTGATAAGAAGATAGAAAGTAATTTGCAACACTTGTGCTTCAATATAGACGACAAAAGTTCTCGACTGAAAAAATTATGAAATATTTTGTCAACTAACAAACGTGTTGCTAATAAATTACGCAAGTAAGAATCAATGCAGACGAAAAATGCCCTGCCGTTAATACGATGGTTCATCTCTTGAAATGTAGATTCCATACGCATCCTGACTCCGACTATACATATGTTGCAAAATTAGATTTTCTAAGAAGACTTTTCTATAGAATATATTGTCATTTGATAATGCATATCACTGAATATTCGAGAAGAAACTTGCATGTTTCCTGTCGTGTTGAAATTTACCACAATGCTTCCAAATATATAGAGTAACGCACGTGCTTTCATTAAAATTTTGTGTTTGCATGCGTGTGGATGAAATTATATAATATTGGAGTTGATTTCGTGTATGAAGTGAATGATACAATTAATTGGATGCTAGAGGATATCATAAGACGTCTATTTGTCTATTCATAATTGATATGTTTTGCCAAAGCCATTTTTCAGCATTCATCACTAAACATTCTAACTAAGATTATTCAGTTTTCTGCGGACCGGAATGACGTGTGTTGCTAACAACTCTGTTTTTTCGCGGAATTTGTTCTTCAACTGATGGAGGATAAATAAGTCTGAAGCAGTTCAATCGTATCTCCATTAGTTTATGAATTTCAATAATTTGAAGGATGAAAAACCAGGTAATAATGATGAAATTGCCGAGAACGGATATTTAGAAACTCAAAAACAGACGGAAAAAATATGTTTTGCGAAAAACCAAACGCATAGGTGCTTTTGTTAGAGTGAGTAGCATGAGAAGAAAAATATGAGGCGAAATTTTGTTTATTTATGACAAATTGTTTACCAAATAAACAATGGAAAATGGAATAAAACGACAATTTTTTTCTCCTATATCGAAAAGAAAGAGTGAGTATGATTTTTAAAAAGAAAATGGTTCCTTAATATTCATTAAAAAAGGTAGCAAACGATTTTCAATCAACAAATGCGTTTTTGAGCAGTAGAAAAACTTTTTTAAGGAATGATTTTTCTTCTAAAAAATCATAAGAACCATCAAATATACAGATTCCAGGAAAAAATGTCCAATTATTTTATAAACAAAGCATTTGTTTATAACAATGTTTTGAAAAATTGAAGATAACAATTAAAAACTATTATATCCATATTCCTTCAGATGACAAAAAAACGGATCATTCATAATAGTAGAAAAAAAATTTATCTTTCGCTGATTAATTCAAGTTCTTAATTTTGCAACAACGAAAATTGTTTATAAAAGCCTGAAAAATGAAAATTTTTTAATTTTTCCAACGGGGATCTACTCTGGGGCCTTCCAATAATAGCTCCAATGCAGGAAAAAAATATCAAATCCATAGTTCAATAATTATCACTCTTCCAATGTTCATGTTCAAGCAGCAAAAAGTTGTTGATTAACTATTGCATAACTCATTGAAAAATTGCGGAAAAATTTTTTAGCCACTGGATTATTGTTCGTTCATCTATTCAGTAGGCCCCTGAATTTTTTTGTTCCTTAATTTTCATATTTAATATATTTTTATGATTTTTATACATTTAGTGTCCGAAGTAGGGGAGGCGTGCGCAAGCCAAAGCACCCGTATTCGACCGTATTTTCACCCTTTTAGGAAAATTGTCAATAATGGTCCCACAGTTCCGGGAGTCGAGACTTTTCTTGGAAAATTTTCTTCTCTTCTCGAATCTGTTTTTAGATTTCGAAAATCTTAATTGGTTTTTCAGATATTCACCAAAAAAAACGCCCGCATTTTTTTCACTCTTTTGTTTATAACTATTGCAATTTTTGCAAGCGCCAATTCATCTTTTCAATAAATTTCTACATGCCATTCCCAATCGAATGACACCTCGTTCGTATTTTTCCGAGGCGGTACACACGAATGCATCCTATGGCATCATCATGGTTATTTATTGCTTTAATCAAAAGTTTATAACAATAATGATTAATCGAATGATTGTTCTGGATAATGAATTTATCTCGCAGTGGGGCAGTCGGCGTTACTTTCGTTGCTGGAATTATATTGGAGTTAACGAAATTTTGTGTGATGACACGTGAAAACTACAGATTATAATTTTTCAGATTTTCTAGTACAAAACTGGCTTGAGAAAATATAAATTGAACTACAATTCTATTTATGGAGAAGATTCACAATATATCAGGTTCATTGATACCGAGCATGCTTCTTCAGTATTTGAAACATTATAGGCAAATTCAACGCAGTCTCGAATGTTTTCCTTTTAATTTGGAAAATGATAAGCAAAATTTGATAAATGGCTAAAAACAACGATAAATGGGTATAATGATAAAAATGGAACGACTTTTGAAGGATTACCAAGTTCTTTTTTGTTAGCATTCCAGAATCTGTTTTGATCAGACCGACATCAACGATATGATGATTCCTATGTATTCCTGGAAATTCCAGTGCTAAGTTCCAATGAGAAGCAAGCATGAGACAGAACTTAATCAACACTTATCCAAGCAATGTGATTGAGTCGCCATCCTAGATTAGCGAGTGATTGCAATTTATCATTTCCCAGTAAATATTTAATGAACATCGATGTCGTTGGAATGGAAAAACAAAGACACGTATGAGACAAGTAGTAGAGGAACAAAACGTGATTCCATAGAAGAAGATGCGAGAATACAGGATGATGAGTTGAAGTAAAGATCGAAATGACGTAAATAAAATTGCCCACAGGTGCACTCGTATTTCCATTCTCTCTCAGAGTCTGCTTTCAATGCTTCCAACAGTCTTTTTATATATATATATATATATTTATACTTGTTAAAACACAGTTTGAAATCGTTTCGTTTTTTTCGCACGTTTGTGAGTGAACATAACGTGGGGTTTGTGCTAACCACCAGACTCTCTCATCCTTCGCTCTATCCCCGCAGGCCACTAACAGACATCCAACCTACTGCCTGTGTCTTCCACATTTTGCCAGCTCATTTTCTAAGGCTCTGATATGTCATGTCAAGGCCTGCTTCATATTTCCCTCCCTTATTTATCGGTTCATTCTATTGATGAACTAGTTGTCCATTCTATTGTTCAACAATATGGAAATGGATTACGAAGTCCTCATTCATGGATCAATACTGCATAATGGAACATTATAAACAATTGGAAATCAATAAAATTGTCTGACGTGTCTCCGATAGATCCACTTGCGGGTTAACTGCAGGAGAGTCCCACTAGCAGTGAGTGAGTGGTATTGGAGGAGAATATAAATGATACGAAGACTGGGGAAAAAAAATTTGAGGATAAATAAAGATGAAAAACGAAATGAAAGAAAATTCTCACGGTAACGATTCGAAGAAGCAGTTCTGGCGGTAACGGGCGAGATAAACCATCCCCTTGGGTGGCAAAGTGGTATGTGAAGACCTGAATAACACGATTGGAGTATATATGAGAGAAACATAAAGAGGTAGAGGGAGAGAGAGAGAAAGAAAAAAGGTTCAGAGAAAGATAGAGAGATTATCGGAGTATGGCGGATGAAGAACGACCGTACAGTTGAGCGCAGAGAAAACGAGAAAGCAGGCGGAAAAAATAAGAGCGTAAAGCACTCGAGGGTGGAGATAATCTTCAGGTTCTGTGCCCGGCGCGTTTTGCTCCACCCCTCCCTCCCACTCCGTTCTACTATCTTTCTTCACTCCCTCCCATCGTATTCTCACTCATTCCAAGCTATCCTCAACGAGTCGACGGAATGAGAAGTTCAGCCGTAATTCCCGGCGACTGTCATTAACAGAGCTTTCTCATGGCTCCGCTCGAGAGAAAATGAATGATAACCGCCAAGTCTTCGTCTTCCTCTTCTTCTCCTTTTTTTTTTCAACATTTCCTCGTCGCTCCGTTCCTCTTCATGGCTATCCGTCCTCACCATCCTCTCATCATTTGGATCTCCTTCCCTCACTCACAGTCATTCTTTATTCTCATCTTTTTCAACTTTATCTGACTCTACAGAGTGCGCCCACGTGAGAGCATCAATGCCCGTCCACGTTCGCATTGCATACCGGCACCAGCGGAAAACACCTCTTCCAATGGGAGAAAGGGATTCAAAGTGAAGGGTAGAGTGAGAAAGAGTGGGGAGAGGAAAGCAAAAGACAGTGAGAATACCAACGATGGCATTGTGCCAGGCCGTTAAAAAGATTTCCGCACAACTTTAAAGATGCCGTAAAGCCACAAAATTTATCTCATTCGTGCGGTTATATTTAAGCCATCGCGAAAATTTTCAACTCGGCGAAAATCATTGTGAGCTTTCAGCTTGAATTCTCAGTGAGAATAAACGCTATGAAGGTCACACGAATTAAACGTTTTGTGTCTCTAAAACAGAAAAAGTCTCTTGCTAAATAATTGACACGAAAGAAACCTGATTTTCAGAGTGAATTAGAAAACAAAAGAATAACCCTGGGTATGGTGGATACCATATTTAATCATATCAATGTTGGACGAATGGATTGCTATTATGTTAGTATTTCACGATCGGATAGAGTTATCTTGCAGTGGAAATTAATGATCGATTCTCTCAACTGATTCATTGAAAGAACGAAGACGGGTCATAAGATATCCAAATACTCCACAGTTGGTTCGCAGCTCAACTCCCAATTTAATTTGCTTCGATGCTTTCCAATTTAGCGAAGTAACATTCGAATTACTTTCATGCATAAATTCGATTATAATCATTTCAGTTCATATGAATAGAAGAAGGGACAAACGTATTGGGAAAGTTATGATATCTGTCTACGAGCTGATCTTTCCCATTTTGGGACAACCATTTTTTTTTTCATCCATTTCTGTTTGATTATCGAATCGTCCTGTCAATAGGTAAAATCTCCTGAAAAACTTGATGGAACCTTTCATCTTTGCTACAACCAAATTCCTCACAAACTTACGAATAAAAAGTACACGTTCACTAAGAAACAACTTCATTCCCAAAGTATCAAGCGTCGCTCTGTTTATTTTTCCCTTTTTGCAAGATGGTCAATTCATCACATGGATTTCGAGATGTCCATAGATTTATAATATGTAATCGGAATGCATTGGCAAGTTTATTTTCAACTCGGTTATTAATATACAACTCAATTTCAAATGTATTATCAAATTTCTTGATATCATATTTTATGTTGAAGGCTGCGTTTCATGTCATAACGATGTCTATTTTTCAGGCGTTGATATCAAGATAATGGCACAAGCCACAAACATATAAAGGTCTGATGTTATCCTCATACACTGCACCCTGCTCATCTATTCAGAATACAAAGACATGTGCATTTAAATCAAATACATGATAAAAAATATGCTTATCATAGTTTTGTCTTTTTGTCGTACGCTCCTCCACAATTGTCTATGACATCATTTCTCATTGAGGACATGTATGTGCGTCCAGCTTTGTTTGTATGTAATTTGTTGAGTGCCTTTGATCCGGCTACAAGTTAAATGTCGGCCAGCCTGCTTTGTGTAAAACATTTGGAAAATTCGAATAGATTTTTTGCAAATGCACAAATGTATATGCAGTGAAAATAACTTATGAACCGAATGGAAAGACGAGGAGGAAAAAATCAATCATTTCTCTTCGTTTCATTCTGTGATTACTTTCATTCGTTTGTATATGACACTCGATAAAGTGAAGAAGAATATATGGCCAGTGATATTGACGTGAGTGTTACAGTGACCTCCATGTGAATGATTTAGCGCACACGAAATTACTCCTTTTTTTTTTTTTTTTTTCCCCGTAAATATCTATCGATTATTGGATATATGACCGACTGCTTCCACCTGTGGTGATGTGTGTTTATTTGTATTTATTTGTGATAGTACAGTTGGTTTTTCCCCTACATCGGCGCACGGGAATTTCGTTGCAACTGACTTGTAGTACAACATATGTCGTGGTCAGTATTATACACTTGCATAAAAATGCG
The DNA here is from genome assembly GCA_030523085.1 of Meteorus colon. NCBI lineage: Eukaryota > Metazoa > Arthropoda > Insecta > Hymenoptera > Braconidae > Meteorus > Meteorus colon. Next base: position 8,806 of record JAPYZH010000846.1, on the reverse strand, counting down.
GCCGACGCGCATTTCTATACACATGCAGCCTGACTGTATTATTGTTCTTAGAGTCTCTATATCATTACCACATCCATAGTGATTTTTTCGCCACATGAACCCTTGAGTGATACTACCGTGTTGTCTTCTGGCGCTTCTAACACATAAAATGCTCACTATCGTCATGAACAAGCGTGACATGTTGCTTCAAGATGAGGAAGAAGCGTAGACATTATCTCAAAAATTCTAGTATTCACATAGCAAGATGGATAAGGCTGAGGAATTTCCATCCGCTCGAAATGGAAACTCACATAATATTAGGCCAATATCACCCTATAGTGGTTGCCATTCCAATAGAAATCGAATATCAATACTCGATCTAGGCAACCACCGAAGTGCCAATTTGAGTGGTCCAGTGATTGTATTTCAAATGATTAAGTATCAATACCACGCAGTTCAAGCGAATTTCAAAGTGATTTTCAATATGATTTCAATCATTCCACAATATAGTCATGATACATAAGATCTTGTCCAAATTCATTGTAACGAAAAGTTGTATTCAATTATCACCTATAGCACAAGAATAAAAATGAGCAACTCTTTTGTCAGTTATACTAAAAATGAGGGGATCAATATAAACGGCAGAATCGAGGAAAATGAGCAACACCGTGTTCAGCACGATGCTGACACGATCGATTATTATGTATTAAATATTATATATTATGTATTCATTCCCAATAAAACTTTCCAAAATATTTAATTATGAACATTTCGAGTTCACAAATTTGGTTTGAAGTTACGACTCTTATCAGGAAAACAATACAGGCACTACTGTAATTAAAAGAAAGGGGTCACATCGGGAATGTCATGAAGCTTTTAAATGACATTTTTCTACATTAGATCCCTTGAAGTCGATCATCATAATATCAACCATTTCACCATAAATGAATGAAAGAAAATAGAAACCAATCTGTATTGTCATAACTGATGACACTCAAGTGTCATCCCAATAATGAAATATATTGTGTAGTATGATGATGGAAGGTTTCGGAGGGTTGATATACATGGAAATGAAGCATCGATTTCTCTATTTGGACAATTGAGATTGGAAAACAGCGTATATATCATTTGATAAAAAGCAACTACAGGCATTCACTCTCATGCACACGATTACATGAAGGATGATGAGTTCATATATATATATACAGAATAGTATCTGCAATGAGAATGCGTGAGCGACAGGGAGATGAGAGTGCTAAAACGCATATCGCCAGTCCGGCACAACATGAAATATGTATCCGACGTGTCGTCTCTCTCATCGGATAAAAAGCAAACTTTTCTCCACGACCCTGCCTATACATCAGTATTTGAAGTTTTTTATTTACGATAAATGACGAGAACACGTGCGATACAGAACGTATGGCGAAAAATGTCTGGAGATGAGAGTACACGGGTGACGGTTGGCTTTAGGAAAAGGCAAAGAGAAAGATGACAATACATGGATGTATAGGAGTTGCTACATGTCGATGCGTCATTCATCTTGCATTCTCATAGGATAAAACGAGTGCTGAAACATCTATGTAGTGACTGATGGTACACATGCGAAATCAATGAGCATAATGAAGGAACCCAGCGTTTATTTTATTATTATTATTACTCCAATTGAAAAACCAGGATCAGTATGAAGGTGCTTATAATTTGGTTTGATCATACAATGTCTTGAGCGAGATGGTAAAAGGAGAATCTAACTGATGCTATTTACGTTCATTTGCTGTTGATTGCAATTTGGGGCAAAACAGTGAAATGATTTTATATGAATGAATAAGTATTGAGTCCAATTCAAGCTTTCGTTCATTATTCAATTGTGTAGCGTTGACGTGAGAGAGTGCTACACAGAAAACAATGAATGAACTTCAATTACCGATATAATTAAACCTGCTCGAAACGCCAATATTAAGAGCACACATATTTAGTATCAATATTGCAGGATAATTCGCATACAATACAATATTAGATGTTTAACAAGCGTACCCAGGAATAAAAGATGTATATTCATGTGATCAACGTGATCATAAAGGTTCTACGGCACTAGCTTTATCACAATTATCCATTATTCCGCACATCAAAAATATATAGTACTAATTTCATCTGAACTCCCACGGGAAATTCTTCGACTGCAGTGAATGAAGAGAAAAAAAAAAAAAAAAGCGAACAACAGTGCTCGATTTCTATTCTTACTTTTGTTTTCTCCTACATCATTTCCTTTTCACTGCATATCAAAAGCACACGACAAAGCACGCAGCATAATGAATGATAACTGCATCGCGCCCTTAACGTTCGTTTAACGAGAAATATACTTCATTGTGCAGGCATCGTAAAGTGCCTCATTAAAATGACTTTGGGGGTGCGTCTTTTATGAATGATAAACCCACCCGCACGCTTCTTTTACTTTGTTGGCGCAACTCATCATCATATTCCCCATCATCCCCACTTCCGACCAGTAAACCCTTCTTCAGAACTAACTTGATATATTTTCATGTGACTTATATAGCATAAACGACCAAAGCACCAACGACGTCTTCATTCACTGTTTTTATAAATTTTTCTTTTTCTTTCTCGTTGATCTATATACGCATGCGCGAATTCTTATTGAATACTTTGACTTTAAAACAGAGAACAAATATATATGGCATCTGCTGACAATGAATGCACTGGCGACTCTATTCATGATCTCACCTTAAGCAAATGTACAATTTTTGAAACTTTTCTATGTAAATAAATTTATATTCATATGCATACATAATTCTATGAATGTATATGTGTATAGTAAAATGGAAGCTTGCTTTTACTTGCAATTGAAAATCCTTCAAGAGCAGACATGAGAGGCCGAGTTCCAGAATTCATCGTTATATGCAGCCCATGTCTCCAAGATAGGATGTCACGTCACCAGAACGTGAGCACTACCCCTTATTCCATGTCTTGCCCCCTTCTTCTCCCTTGCTCACACACAAATACAGAGTGAAGGCAGTACACATATGTAAATATGTGGTTATGTGACTGTGATGTGTGAGTTTGCTTGTGAGTGTCCATGTGTAGATGCATGGTAGGTCTGTCATACTCGCATCTGCACTCACCGTTGAGCTGTGCCAAAGCGCGTCTTGCAAGTGCAAGAGAGTACGCTTCACGTACGGTAACATTCATTCAATAGAAAGAGACTGAGTAAGAAAGTGTGGAAGTAATAGTGAGGGTGATATCGAGTGCGAGAGAGTAAGCGGAAGGAAGCGAGAGAGCAAGAGAGAAATGTCTCTCCCGTATGACATCTATAATGTCTTTCTATTCAGCCAACTGAGCTCTGCATCTGACAGCGTATGAATTTCAACTTCAACATGTATTGTCGGGGACTAAATTAATATACACAACCTTTCGGTATATATACGACATTTCAGGCTTTTGAATTTCATGTCTTATATTGGATAAACTTCAGCTGTATGCACCTGATGTATTCACTGTACTTTGTTCTTCTTTTTTCATGTTTGTAAACACGGAATGTTGAGAATTGAAAATGGTTGATAAGAAAGAATAAACATTGGATGGAAAGGTTTGTAATTCATCAGATGGAATTATACGGACTCATATGTTTTGTATTAGAATACGAGCGTTGTATTGGAAATTATAAAAGATTTATTGTGACTTAGAAGCGGGATGTTCATGTTTATATTTATCATTGAGTATAGCCTAGAAATAGATTATTCAATACTTCGGACCAATTACATTAATTCATGGCTATATCATAGACGCAACTGTTGAAAAAAGTCCACACAAAACAGTGACAGCATTTTACAGTATTTTTATATTAGCTACACTTCCCGAAATTCGTACCTTTTATGGAGTTCCAAAACGAGCTCATGCCTAGTCAGCAACAATCTTGAAATTTAGAATTCTATCCATGTAGAAATTTATACGAATTCTATGTACAAAGTGTAATTGACATATTGACTTCCAATTTGAAAATTGCAAATTTCAATCTTTTAAATAGATATAAATAATGCTATTTGTGATAATTTTTTTCTCTTTTCACAATAAATCCCTATTCTAGAGTATCTAAGCACATAGAGATTGTGAGCCAAAACTAGAATTGAATTTAATAGTACATCTGGCCGGGTTGCAGAAACACTGCAGTAACGCTTTCCGGACGTTGGCAAATATAAATTTCAATTTATACTAGAACGAAAACCATTTCTACGTATATCACTAGTTCGAAGTCGAAGATATAATTCCCAAATCACGCGGATGATGGCGTCTGCAGAAGTCCAGGTTGATACATGCACACATATTTGTGTGTTGTTCTCTATGGATACAGCATGCATTTATAACTTCAAATATTTACGTATCTGAAGTGTGAACGAGAGTGGTAACGAAAATGATGCGTTTCTTGTTTCCGAACAAGACTGAATATTTCTTGGCATCCCCATATATAGGAGCCACAAACTCGAAACTCTTCTCTACACGCATTACACGAAGTGGTATCACGCGTTCAGCTTGCGTAACATGTTTTTCTGGACGTGTCTTTTTTTTCTTATAACGATGCGAAAGCGTGCGATCATTTCGACCTCCATGTGGATCTATTTGGGTACTGAATAAATTGGACTGAATGAGATGTATGCACCATTTACTGAGAATTTAAGTCCAGAAGTCGGAATAGGGTGATTTTAACAAATTCTTCGTCCAATCGCAAATGGTTCCAATTCTTCTCATCTCCACAGACATTCAAACTATGAAAAAATATTGTTTCAGCAGGAAATAATAAATTCAATAACAAGTTTCTATACTAAGATGCAACAAACTCATACAGACGTTTTACATTGGCAAGAACTGTTCAATCCTTAGTACTTGATATGCGTAAAGTGACAGTGATTAAATTGTGCAAGAAATGTTATTAAGCATGGGTTAAATCGGAAAGATGGAAAGGTGGGAAAGGAGATGTTGAATCCAATATTCTTCCGAAATTGTCACTGTGTTCACATGCTATGCATGTGTTCATATCAAATACAATGGTATTGCTTTGCGCTTAATGATTAGTAGCGCGATTGGCAGTCATGATGGATCGTATTTATTCCCTTTTGTTTGTTACAATCAATTATCTGAGACATTGGACAAGAACTGGGAGTTGTGATCGATTATAAAGATGTAGGACAAAAGTCATGCACTGTCTCTACAATCGCTCGACCAAATTTGATTCAATCTCTTATGAAAAAACAGACATAAAACTATTTTCATTGCTCGTATCATATCATATCATAATTCCGTTTCATGTATTTAATGGTTAGAAATTTTCATACTGTGTAGCTTGACAGAATATCGGAAGTAATTGTTTGTATTATTTCCCGTAACGAACTCTATTACAATAGACATATATAGTGGAGAACGAATAATTCGCAATACATGTTCACCACTTCAATGACAGTAGCAGTGGAATTGCAATGGATATTCATTTCTATTTTCAATACTCGTGTAATATCCAATTTAAATTTAATTGATACAACCATTGGGTACAATTATTTCAATCATTCTGGATCTCCAAATTAACTAATAATTTCGTCAAATTAATTTATCCACCGGTAAAATACTTTTGCAATGTTGTGTGCATGTGTCTATTTTTCCGCTATTGTTATTTTTATTCATTGGTAGGAAGCAATGGATGTGTAAAATAGCCTATCGGTAGTGAATAGTGAATGTACAGATGAAAGAGGGGTAACATTAATTATCAGGCAAAGTACGAAAATAATTGGAAAAGAGTGAGAGAAAGAGTGCGCGCCAGAGCGGGATGATGCAACAAGAAATAAAAGCACAGTAACAAGGATAACACAGAGGGTGAGTGCAAGAGAGGTAGAGATTCAGAAAAAAGGGGAGAATTAGAAGGAGGGGATAGTATAGCGCTTCCAGAGCATGTATATATAGTGATAGATGTGGAGTTCGATACCAGAATCACGTGGACCAGAAAACAGAACAATTAACGAGTTTCGCTAGTTCCACGGAATTACGAATGTGAGAATGAATTGAGAATTTCGTTCGGGACACAGAGATGATACAATAGAACAAAAATATTTTATGAAATTCGGCATCTTATCGCGGACCGTGGAAAAATGTCTAGCGTCTATACTGAACAACAATAAAACCACAACCGGTTTTAATTTCAAATATTTCAGCTACATATATATTCAATAAAATGCTTACAGCAATCAACAATGACTACTGCATAAATCTCGAAGGATCAGTGGATGAATTAAAATTGAAAGAACTGAAGATTTTCCGAGTTTTTCACATTCAGACGTGAAAACTTTATGCTCCTTTATCATACATTGGTAGAGGGTCTATTTATAGATTATGGGGGTAAAGTAATAGTGCCTAAGTTTCCCTTTTTCCTAAATTTTCTCAACTTCACTCTAATATTAAACACATGGCATTTATTTGCCATATAAGTAAATATATCAGCACCCTTTGATGTGAGTATGATTGAGTTACAAATGAAAAGTTTCATCGCTTATGTAAAACACTTGAATTGTGAAAATAATCACTGATCCCACAAATTCACGCCAGCTATATTGACATAAACACGATAATAATTTATGAAATTTCCATGCAAATACTATATACTGTAAAGAATGATAGAGGTGCTGCGTGTTGTAAGCCCATTCAATAAATTCTATATGTTGTATTACTATATAATCACACGCTCGTCGAATGAACAAATGTCTCGGACGAAGCAAGGATCTCACGTACCAAGAATCCAAAACCCATATATTGATATTGAGTTAACTACTTTAAAGCTTTCTATTATTCCTTCTTCCTTTTTCTTTTTTTCTCGTTACTGATCAATAATTTTCGATTCTTCTTCAATAATTTCAAAATTCATGGTCATTGAAATTTATTATCATTCAAACTCACATGTTTTCAGTTCATTATTTGAACTAACCTTCTATCCATCTGAAATAAATTTTCCCTATACCAATTTCGTCGGCTCATGGTTCTATTTCCTTTTTGTAAAATAGAAAATTTACGCTAAAAACAATTCAGTCAATGGTGGTGAAAGTTGATCGAGTTAGTCAAGCTTCAGGAGTGAACAACATCGATAGAAAATATAACATTTATATAACCCACTTCTTATGAATATGGTCACTCGATCTCAATCTCAAGTACAATAAGAATAAATTGATTCAAATGATGAGTCTTCTACCGCGGTGTAAAAAATACAATCCTTCATTAACTGTAATGGCGGAAGTAACTTCTTGAAACATATTTGGGTCCGCATAGGAACATTGTACTGGAAATGCTTCTTTGATGAGTCATTTCTACTCACTCCAGGAAAGCACTCATGGTCACAAACTTCTCCTGCCCTCCTCTTGAACAGCCATGAAGTTCACTGAACTTTAATTAGAATATTTTTGTTTATGTTTTTATTTTTTTCTGGACAAATATCCATGTCTGGAAGATGCTAGAAAATAGCACTTTGTGTTGAAGATGACATGATATATCAAGTTCTAGAACTTAAAAAAATGTGGAATGAAAAAGTCAATATGATTTTGCATCGATGTATCAGTTATAGATACCGTTTTGATACATCTCCATTCTTATCCACTATTTTCACTCTCCTATCAAGACGCCGCCCTACTCGCTGCACCATCTCGTTTCAACATTCATCACCACCGTCACAGTTGAGACATCAAAGCTACAAGCTACGTTTGTTTACTTCCGCGCTTATTCATCGTTGAGTCTCGTGGACGATGCATAATTCAAACCCGAATTCGAATATACTAGAATCATTAGCGTCCACACAGGAAAATAGTGGAAACTCCGAATTTCGAAGTGAAATCTTTCATATAAATCCCTGAACCACTTTCTCGGGTCGAAGTTACCGTCGGGTTATGTATGAATCAAGAGTACGTTGATAACATTGAGACAATATATAAACTAAGAGTAAAACTGTGAAAGCAATTGCATGGTCTCATGCAAGACGCAGCTGAATTTGTAAACTTCACGTTGCAATACACCATGGTTCGAAGATGGAAAAAAGAACATTCCATAGAAGTTGACGATGAGAAGCAGTGGGTAAGAGTGCGCAATTCCATGTATTTGGGGCTCAAATGAATGGGTTTGCGCACTCTTACCCACTGCGCACACTTGCCCCACATGACCCTACAACTATTTTTTTCTCATTGATTCCAATTCCATGAGGGGTGTGGGCTTTTGAAAAAAAATTCAATTTCCATCTGACAAACAACATATGACACTTTTATAATACGAATTCCCTGCATTTTAAATTGTGAGTACGAATACTCGAAAATGTTGTTTGATTCAAGTTGTTCCGCTTTTTCCTTAAAATTCGTTTGAAGGTTGAGAATCAATATTCGTATTGCTGTGCATGTTTGTGCTGCTGTTGCCGACTCCGTACCTGGAAAATTCACGAAACGGTGACAAACTCGAAAAACACATTGAAGGATTGTGAGGAAAAGGGAACACATACACTGCAAAACCTAGGTGTGTTATTTCAACACACATGAAGTGTGTTACATATTTAAAAAAACAAACTATTCTTTTTTGTATTCACTTTTTAGACGTTTTATGATGTGTTAAAATCTATAGTTTGCTTATGGCGTCAAAGCATAGAACACACTTGATGTGTGTTAAAATAACGCACTTGATTTTGGAGTGGATTTGCAGTGTAAAATAGAAAAAAACAAGTGGGGTTGTGCTTGCTCGCTCGCTACGCTCGCTCGCGTTTGGGGTTGGGTTTACTCGCTCGCTACGCTCGCTCGTGAGTATTTTTTGG
>JAPYZH010000845.1:0-23407 GCA_030523085.1 Meteorus colon | reverse complement strand
TATAGAGATAAGAGTTGTGGGACACCGGTCGATAAGTAAGCCGAGCGTCAAGATAAGACTCACAGGTACCTGTCGTAAGACTAGTCAACACCACCTCGAATTATTTCAACTAATTAAATACCTCCGACCTGTCCCGGGGACGTAACACAGGCGTCAGGAAACGGTTCATAAAGACTTCACATTAATATCATAGATGTGACATCTGTATTTCGAATTCTTGAAAAGTTCATATTATGATTTCAATAAAAAGTCGAAAAAAAGAGTACGGTTTGAATGCAAAAAGAGCTCAGAAATAAGAATTCATTTGGATGTCAAAAAATTGACATCTCATTAATGAGTACATGGAGAAGTCTAAATTTTGAGCTCTCGTAAATGACTTTTCTAAGGCGTCATGTTGTGAATTCTGCAAGATGTTTTTTATCAGACTTCATAATGAAACCTTTCTGACTTGGATGCTGACTGGGTAGAGAATTCACTATTACGTCTCAATCAGCGTATGCTTGGTGATTCTGCATATCCGTTCATGTCCAATCTCCTCACATCTTTCAAAGATAATAGTCACCTTAGCCCACAGCAAGTAAGATATAATACCAAGCATGCATCATGTCGTTCAATAATTGAGCGAGCCTTCGGTCAGTTGAAAGGGAAATTTCGCCGGTTACACTATTTTTTTTTTACACGTCAAGTCTATTGGAATGGCTAACTTGATGGTATCTGCAGCATGTACTCTCCATAATTTCATTCTGGTTCATAATGGCGGCAACATCAGGGATAATTGTCAGAGAGTAAATCATCATGATCATAATGTGGATACCAAAATGGAAGCAGCAGAGGAAGGTGTAGATGATTTAAATATCGATGCTACTTAAAAACGGAATGATATTATGAATTTGCTGTAAACTTAATTATCATAAATCGACTGTGAAGTTACGAGGTATTTAATTGAATTCACATAATGTAATGATTGCATTCATGCCAGAAAACTATTATTTTCAATAATCTTGTATTAAATTTGTAAAATATCATGAAATGTAATAAGAGTTTTCATTTTTAGGATTTAAATATAGTATATTTCAAATTTGTAATTCGCTTTCAAAATTAGTATTCAAAGTTCAAATGTTCATTATTTAGTTACTTTGTTTGTTACTCCGGTGCGTCGAAAATGAACGTTCAATGAATCTCTACGGTTTCGATAAGTTTATGCGTATGCTACTACATTATTCTCTGATCACATTTCGACATTTCGATGTTTTGTACCAGCTTTTTGGCTCAACTTCATTTGATGATATCACTGATTGTTTACGTAGAATACCGACGATATCAATAATTACTATAAAGAAAATTTCAATAATGAACCAGTGCAATATTTCAACTCTCCAATATAAAAGTAAACTCTTTTATAATAATATCATAATTATTTTAACAGTCTTTGATAATAACGTAATAATGCTTTTCTTACATCTAGAATTGCCTGATTACACTGACTATATCATAAGTTTAATTCAAACGCATCCTTAATATTATAAGATAAAGACTCTGAACTTTCAAATATATCAATATTGGTATAAGTCTTTATGTGACAAATAACTGGTAAATATGATTCCCACAGACCGAATGAATAATTATTTAGTGTAGGCCCACATGATACTAATATCACACTTTGTTAATATTAATACCAATTGTATCACAATGGGAAATCACTTATCGCGGAGAAAATTAAAATTAACATTAATATTGAATTATGCATTGCTCTGATTTTGAAGTGATTGTGCAATTGTTTTCAATATCTCATTGCACTCTTTTAAAAGTTGGACCATTTCTGTCATTCTGTCATTCCAAATTGTTACCGCTTTTTCTTGTACATTGTTATGTCCTTCAAATTTACTACTTAACGTTTTCATCATGTCTAATTTGGTTATATCCAGATCGAATTGTTTCTGTCGGTGATAATACGCATTTTTCCCTTTAGTAGATTTGAAACAGTTTGGTACTAATTCACAACTGCTATCATCGAATGAATCTGCCATCACTTCGGACGTTGAGGCATTTAAAGGGCTGTAGTTCATCAATGCGTCTGATGTATTTTCGTTGCTAGGAAATGAACAATCATGCAATGATTTACGATAATTTCATAAGATTTGTGGAAGAGAGATAGTATTCAGATTCGGTAGATGTTTTATTACATACCTCGATGGTGAACTCGATAAATTTATAGGTTCTACATTTTCATTGGCGGGTATGCTTGCAACAACATCAGACGGAAAGTCATTGATGGATCATTGCAAAAAATTTCCTCCATTTGTGATAACCATGGCCATGATTTGCGACCGGTTCCAGTTGTTTTTTTTGGAATTGTTTTTTTTAATTTTTTGATAAGCAGTTTCAATGTTGACAAATTTTTTACTCAATTCATTAGCCGGAAATCTTCTACTAATTTTTTCAAATTCAACCTGGATTTCTCACCATAACATTACTTTTCCAATTCTCGAATTCCGAAAACGTTTTTTACGGAATAAATATTTACTTAATGAAAAATTGGTGGCGGCATTGTCTCATGCTTCATCATCGGCCACAGCTATGAGAATGAAAGGATTTGTTTTAATGCAATATATGAACAAAGGTAGATCATGAAACAATTCAGAGAAGTTATTCGAAACCATTGATGTCAAAGTTATATTTTGACGAACTCAACATATAGACACCTTTATCTGGTAGTTGCTGTATAATTCGTTGTTTTTTCATGAGGAGAGTCTTATCTACGTTTATAGCAGCAGGATCAAAAATGTTATACCATTTGCAGCCTCTGTTATTTGTATGTCACTCTGTCCACTGTCGTTCGTATCAGCTCTTTTATCAGCTTCTTCGTCAACTCGACAGTCCAATCGTTGAAAATAATTTGGGGCGAAATTATCATCTACATTTAACAATAATTTATGCTTTGCCAGATATTGCATCAATACTTATAATTCACGATGATTTGAGATGCTGCATTGTAACCTAACTATTTTACTTACCATTTTTTAATTTCATATGAAAATTTTCGTTTCCATTGATTCTGTATATAGTACCTTTATATCCGTGGAAAACACATACCATTTTGAGTCATAACGGTGACACAATTTAAAGTGTGACATTTCGTGTTTAAGACATCTTTGAGTCAACTTTGTGCTGTCTGGGTTATGACTAGAAATCGGAACCTTGTGTACTATTGTTATCACCATAGTCGTCGAAGATTTCTCGTCGATAAATACTTTTGAATGTGTCACAACAAATATTTCACAAAATTTTTCCCAGAAGAGCAAAATGCATGCTCATCAATCATAACTTGTTAATCCGCAGCCACAACTCTTCATATATGAATATATTTCATCCATGTGAACAAAATGATCTCAATGTATGAATACTGTGATAGGATCAGATTCGAAAATGTTCCTTTCAGAGTAATTCTAATCTTGCATGTGCCATGCACGACCATATCTGAATTTTTTCCTGGGTATATATATATCGTTGTACTCATCTCTACCGTATAATCATGGGCTATGTATTGGGGCAGGGAAGCGCTAAGCGACCAATAAGAAGGTAATAGCGACACCTGACGAAAATAAAAATGCGGGATAGGGCCTGGATAGAGAATGAGAGGGTGAACTTGACAAGAAGGGTGGCTCGTACAATTATGAATTTTGAATGACAGATGCTCGCCTGCCAGTCGGAAGATTAAAACAAGTAATCAAAGCTCTCGGCGTCTCTGCCCATTCCACCCTCTCATCTTTCCGACTCAATCCTACTGCAACTACAGCGACAGTTTTGCCCTTATAGCCAATCCTTAGGCATGCATGAATACACACCCACTACGCGAACCTTTTTTTTCTTCAGAAATTGCTATCATATTCTCTCATTGACGGTTTCTGGTTTCATGATAGGACGCAAAAACAATGTGGTAACACAATAGTCATAAAGGTGGATATGTGTTGAAAATCTAATATTTCTCCCATAATGCTTTCACTCCACGTAAATCCAGTTACTGCTGTCTTCCTTTTGTTTTCATCTAATTCCATACTGTCGTACATTCATGCATACATGTTACTTACTCACACACCTACGGCATGGATGGCTTCAAACACAAGTACGTAGGCCATTTTACGGAGTTTAGATTTTTCACATCAACATGGTATTTCACGAGACAACCCTACTTTTCTCGAATGGATAGGTCGGCACAATAAGTACATTTTGAGATAGCATTGCCGGCTCCGACAATACTGGAAACCAGATAAAAACAAACAAACAATAGATGGAATGACGCTACGGAAAAACGAAAATAAAAGGATGTGTATGCATGTGAATATCAATATATAATGTTCTTCAGACACAGCCAGACGTCGCTCAGCCCTGAATATACATGAAACGTAAAGTATCTTCATCTTTCATCGTACGATAAGCGAAGTTTTTGATACACGCTGCATAAAATATGGCATGACTCTAGTGCCTACTATGAATCGGTTTCTGATTGGATCGTCTTGTTCTCTCAATGATTGTCAATTTCAGATCTTTTCATATATATGAAAAACAGAATGAAATTTATGCTGGCATCATTTGTGGAAGTTTTTTTTCGTATTTCCAGCATGCCCTATGATAAAACAAATGGGAAAAAATCGCTAACGAAATTGCATGAGAAAAAATCAACAGTTTCTTTAGCATTTTCACGATAAATTTCCGGATGATACATCTATCGTTGCTGCGTGTGCTTCGAAGATGATTACTCCTATAAGACGACCATTCTTAGCAACAAGATAGGATTTGCTGGGATATAAGAAGGGATGAGCCGTTCAACCGTGGCGTCGCTTTTCATTCTCCCCCATCTCCTCAACTTTACACTCTTTCATCTCACTTTCTTGCTGTTAACCTTTTTCTGCGGTCGCATTATTTTCCTCCGTAGCGCGTTACAGACATATTTTACTCTAAATTTCCCTACTCGGCAAATTTGTTTCCATATCCGTCTTAATGTAACACTTGTACGTTTGCTGCATTTGGTCATACTAGTTCGATATTTCCAACACATAATAGCACCCTTTATCTTGTAAAAACGAGACTTTCCTTCTTATACCCATTTTCGTCACGTGAGGCGCTGGCAAAGATGGATTCATTCCGGTATTATCCACATCGCATCATTTATAAGGGGTATTTGATAAATTTTATAAAATCGTAATATGATTTAGTATCAATTGAAAAAAACTTTTCGGATTTTCCTCAATCTCTCTTGACCAACAGTCCTGAAAATATAAAATTTTCAAGAATTTGCGAAATTTTTTTTCTACTGGCTATGCCTTTGCGAAAACTTGATTGAATAAATCAGATCGATCAAGACAATTCCAACATTACTATGAAATTTGTGTAAACTTTCAAAATAGTCATGTTTCCTTTCCATTGCCTAATGCATACTCTGATTGGCGATGACGATCGTTCAATTGTATTACACGTCTTTGAGATGGCTACTTCAACCCCTTGTAATGTTGCTGCGTATCGTAATGTTATATATATGATACATACCTGTTCATATTCACTGCCACTATTGTGTTGCAAGAGTAAATAATTTTCATATGAAAACCGTCATATAGAATATCTTCGAATCGTAATGAATTTCTGTACGAACGGAATATTTATATAATTATATAGTAGTACGTCCGTCCAGCTAATATTTAATCCCTCAGAAGCTATACCAATGGGCTTCATAGTTCAATAATTGATTTATTGTTAAAATAGCGTTTTCGAAAAAGTGTAGAGCACAATCATTCCAAAAAGCAATCACCAATCTTTTCACTCCTTTCCACAGTGCATTCAATTGAATACATATATATTCGACCTGCATTCCATGCATCGCAAATGGCCCGACCATGGGGCGCCAGGAATCAAGGGAGTCAAGGTGGCTTGATTCAAAGATTGTCCATTATCTAATGATCAGTTGAACGAATCACAATATTAACGCATTATTCACCTGTCTCAAGGGACACTGTTTTATAGTCCTGTGTTACACGATCTTTTTAATTTTCGTTTCAAACATTGATTCTGGCTTCTCACCTCCGATTCCAATTACTTCTTCCCCTTTCAAATCAGTACAAGTATAATGTCTAGATATAAAATATGTACTTGCATGGTTCCTTTGAGATATAGTAGAGGGTAGGACATAGAATCACAGAAGCGAGAGATCCCGCCGTCCCCCCCCAAACCCAACACACAACCCACCCACCCCTGGTCCCCCCCCCCCCCCCCCCCCCCCTGTTAACCCCAACTCCACTTTTGCTTCATTCAGACATAGTGTGCCCCTCTCTGTGCCCTTTGCAACTGATTGAGCTCACCCAAAACCCCTTGAACCATCCGCCTCGCCCCTGATACTACTCTCGTTTCATGGTAGATTTTATAGGAGAAATTATCAAAACTAAATGCGAAGCGTGCGCGCTCCGAGAACACCATCTGCACGTGCGCTAACATCTCTTTTCATCTTATGAAAAGTATACAAAAACACAATTCCGGCTGCAAATTGCTTGTTACAATACAGTCGTGCCACGCGCTGATCATACATATACTTCATCATATCCAAGATATTTACTAGAGAACAACAATGAGATTGCTCTATCGCATATCAACACCATAAAAGTGAAGCAGCTCTATATTTATTTTCGTTCCTTTAGTTCTATGACATTTACGCATTCAAAATCATGAATACCGTCTAATATCAACTTTTTTAATTAACTGATTTTTTAATTAACTGATTCAAAGTATTCTTTACTTTCTTTTGGATTAGGTTTAATCGTTTTAGAATCTGGTTGCCAATTGGCCGGGCAAACTTCACCATGCTTTTCGAAAAATTGGAATGCCTTAATTAAACGCAGCGTCTCATCAACACTCCGACCCACTGGTAAATCATTTATGCTCAACTGTCGTAAAATTCCACTTTTGTCGATGATGAATAAACCACGTAATGCAATTCCCGGCTCGTCCAATAAAACACCATATTGTGCTGATATTTGCTTGTTGAAATCACTCAATAAGGGATAACCTAAATCACCGCCCAATCCACCTTGTTTTCTTGGTGTGTTAATCCAAGCCAAATGGCTGAAGTGAGAATCTGTTGATACACCAATTACTTCAGTATTAAGTGCTTTGAATTCTGATATTCTATCACTAAATGCCACGAGCTCCGTAGGACATACGAAAGTACTGAAAACAATAAATTCTCACTATAGTTACTGTTATCACATTCATTCATGTCATTTTTCAAATTGAGTTCCACAATTTGGTTTTACTCACAAGTCTAGAGGATAGAAAAATAATACAACGTATCTTCCGTGATAATCTGACAATTTGATGTCCTGAAAATCACCGTTGACCACAGCAGTACCAGCGAAATATGGTGCCGGTTTTTGAATATTTGGAAACCCAACGAGACGACCTGAGGTTACCGAAAAATTTCGTAGCAAATTTTTCAAATGAATGAAGGAAAAGTCGAGCGTCGAAACCTGTTGAGATTTCATGAAAATTCAAATATTAAACTTTACAATATGAAGGAAAGAGCAACATGCTTAAATACATTTCTCCAATTCGACTAATATTAATTTCTCACCGAATGTTTGAATTTTGAACACGAATTGAGGAGGAGTCGTGACATTTTCCACCATTTATTCCGGCTACATTCACCGAAAAATTACAATTTTTGATGCAACACAATTCAGCCAAATTACAATGAACAGGTTATGTAATGATCAAAGTTCAAAAATTATATTTCCACTGCCTGAATTCAATAATACCAACCACTTGGTAAATGAAATGATTATACTTTGAGCTGCTGGCAACTTTCTGTGACACAGTACGAATATTGGTCACTTTGGCTCAACAACAATTAGAAGACCATTTCGATGAAACACCACAATACAATATAATCTCCTCACGGTAGACCATTGTTTTTAGCAATACATCAGCTCTAACAGATGAGACTCTGCCAGTAATATAAATATGATTTAACTCAAAAAATCTCAACAATCAATTTTCCCGGTTGTTTAATGTTGCAGCTGTTGGATATCTTTAATATTCAGAATTCATATCACCTCTGCCATAGAGTTTTTACTTCTGAATTCAGCTACAATTCGATGCCTCTCGCGTTATATATATTTTACCTACATGCATGTGTGAAATGCATTTGCCCGCGACAAGTCTATCGGTCTAGATTGTCAGCCGGCCGCCTCTTATTAACCAACCGTCCCAATTTTGGCGACATCTTACGGATGCGTGTATAAGCCTTATTCGAACTAATGTTAGTGCCGCCTTTCTTACCATAAACAAGCTGGCGTACTAGGAACAAATTGAAGCCACCATAAACAAGTGAGCGCCGACTGTTAATATTTTTCAACATATTATATATCAAAAAATTGCTCCCAATTCGCTCCCTCAGAATATGCAATTGCTCCAGTTGTAAGATTAATATTTATTTAGTTATTCGCAATTGAAAATGCAAAATTAAATTTTGGATTATTTCAGTAAATAAACATCTCTTTTCATAGTGTTTGGTGTTAAAAAATTGCTCCTGGAATGTTCTTTCAGAATCTGCAATTACTTTTGTTGAAACATTAATATTTAATTAATTATTCGCATAGTAAGAAATTTTACATGATGACGTCACAACTGTGCCTATACCAATGGTTGCAATGGTATACCAATGGTTACGTCATAACTGTAAGAGTCGGTGATCGCTCACATGAGTATATTTCTTATTTTATATAAATATACTCTAGACAATCCGTCGGTACATGCAGTCGTGACGTTATCATGTAGAATTTCTTATTATGCGAATAATTAATAAAAAATCAATGTGTTGAAAAATATTAATAGTCGGCGCTGTGTGGTTTATGGTGGAAGCATTTGACGAATAATCAAACTTGTAAATTATGAGAAGATGATAAGTAGTTGACGGAGCTCGGTAATGCAGTGTTCCAAATAAAAATTACCATTATCATATGATCAACGCTGAGAATCTTTCAATTTTTCAACACCAAAATCCATGAAAATAGATATCTATTCACTGGAATAATCCAAAATTTAATTTTGCATCCTTAATCGCGCATAAGTTATTAAATATTAATCTTACAACTGGAGCAATTGCTCATCATGAGGGAGCTAATCGGGAGCAATTTTTTGATATATAATATGTTGAATAATATTAATGGTTGGCGCCAACTTGTTTACGTTGATTAATTTGGTAGATCTCTATTGCTGCCGATATCACAGATTTTATCATTAATCATTTGCCGACAGATATTGTTCCAAGAATTTTTTTTTATTCCAGCTATTCCGATGTCGATAGTGGAGAATTCTCTATTGACTATCGATATATCGAATTATGAAGACGATGTTTCCAGAAAAATACCAAGATATCGATACATATCGCCCGTCCCTCATTTCATGACATTCAACAGTTCTCGCAAATAATTAAATTATGATTGAATAAATAATTTCAAACGAAAGTGATTAGAACACGAAGTAGAGCGTGGTGCTTTCCAAGGCGTGAAATAAGGAAACAAACATAGCAAAGGAAAAACGGTGAATCGAAGTTTTACCTTACATCGAGTGAAACAATCGATTATTGAAAAAAGTTAATGAATTGAATAGTCGATGAACATAACCCATCACTATTTACACTGATGAATGGAAAACGTTGGACGATTGAATGTATAAAGTTTAGTGTGACAGAGTCGAATGAGCCGGAATACATTCCCGCATCATTTATCAAATTGTCTTCAATGCCATAATAATACTGAGTGGAGAATGTGCTCAAGGTAATTATCTTTAGGGTCAATGATTAATGACTGGATCAATCACTGTAGGTTATTGGCGTTGATATGGCGTAAAGAGAGACACACATGCATCAATCTATACTGGATTGTGGATTGTACGGTCGGTTGACAACTCTTGAATAAATTAATTTTCCACTTAAATTATTTAAACACCCTCAAAATAATCCGAAACAATAACAAAATCATGTCGGACTCTGGCAATCGCACACCTGAACGAAGAAAAATACTTGGTGAACTGAATAATATGAAAGGTGAACCACCTATTTCACCTACCGCCAATTTACGATTACTCACCTCATTGGCATCAAACCTCAAAAGTGCTGCCGATTTTGGCAATTGTCAAAATACTAATAAAACCAACGATTGTCTGGTGACGCCGTCTGGATCGATGGGATTGAAGTTATTGCCGAGAAAACAAAAATCGCTTGGATTATTGTGTAACAAGTAAGAATCAATGAAATTTCACTATTTCGTTCAATAAATGCTCATGTGCGTATTCATTTATGGTTCGTTATTGTTACATCAGGTTTTTAAGTTTATATCCTCTCGATATGGGTGATGATGTTTCACGAGAAATTTCTCTGGATGGCACAGCCAAAACTCTTGGAACGGAGAAACGTAGAATATACGATATTATAAATGTTTTGGAAAGTTTGGAAATGGCATCCAAAGCTGGAAAAAATCGTTACTTATGGCATGGCCGAAATGGTTTGGCAGCAACACTTAAGAAATTGAAATCTATGGCAATAAGACTTGGACTGCGAGAACAAATACGAGAAATTCAGAGAATAAGTAAAGCATATACTGGTGATTATGAAGATTCGTCGTCATCGTACGCTAACGAATTCATAATGTGTCTCGAGGAATTAACTGATGAAGAAATTTATGGTGACACAACGATGAAAGAAGACAAGAGTTTAGGAGCAATGTGTCAAAAATTTGTCATGCTCTTCCTGGTTTCTTTGAAGGTTACAGAGATGATTCGTTTCAACAATATCATATTTCATGTATGTTCGCATAAAAGTTTTCTTTCTCCACTGTTTTAGAATGGTGTAATCAATTTGGACATAGCAGCGAAGGTACTTATTATTGACATGGACATTCAGACTGCTGATATTGCAGACAATGCATCAAGATCACGATTCAAAACAAAAGTTCGCAGGTTGTACGACATAGCGAATGTTTTGACAGCGATCGGCCTCATCAAGAAAGTTGACATGAATGACAGAGTTATGAAGAAACCAATTTTCAAATACATTGGACCTCACGTTGATGCATTAGAATTAAACGATGGTGAGAAGCGAATGCCCCTCGCCTTGTATATTTCCATTCAATTGATGTATTGTAAATCTTGATTATTTAGATACGCCCATTCGTGGAACACAAGATTTATCAATAGGAATGTCGACACCAAATAAACGAGCGCACACTTTTCCACGATCAACGCGATTCGATGCTCCATTTGATGGTCAATACAAAACGTTGAAATATGATCCAACTACTACTCCATTCACTGACAAACGTAAACCACGGAAAAGAAAATTATTCGATACAGGTTATCAATAACTACAGTATTCTCTTAGTTTAGACAAAAATAATTTCAAATGTCATCAATCGAATTATCATTTTCGATAGATTCATCAATGATCAGAGCTCATAGTACATCAATACTTGAAGGTGAAAGTGTTTCGTTGGAACGCCTGAACGATTCAATACTTCGTGTAGCTGAAATGGAACTAGAAAGACTGAACTCGAGTGAAGAATGCAAGCCAAAGGCATGCACAAAATTATTCACTAGATACAACTCAGACTCATGCATCACAAATACTAATCATCTATCAAAGACCGAACAAATTATGGAATCTGATTGGTCACTATCTGAATTAATTGTGCGTGGACCACGATCATCCCCAACAGATCCCATAGCAGTTCTCAATAATCGTGATGACAATCAAGTTTTGGCGCAAACAAATGATACGCAAACTACTGTTTTTATTGCGTCTCACCAAACGTCAAATAACGGACCAATCAATTCACATGGTAGTGGAAAGATTGAAGTACAACCAGTGAAGAAGGGCATTATGAAACTATTGCCAATTGTGAAAATTGAGTCGTTAAATTCAATTCATCCGAACCATCTAATTACGACGAGCTGGCTAGCTAATGATATATCGAAAATCGCGGGCTATCAAATAGAATCAGAAGTGAAACCGCCTAAAATAATCAGTCTTGCGAATTTCGATCCGAAAAAATTGATACCGATTAAGAAATGCGATTTAAAATTGTTAGCGCCGGGTAAACGACTGGCTGTGAACAATTCGAACACTCCACCTACGGGCTATGCAATGTTAACGCGAATCCGTGCACCAGTTGTATCACCAGGCGATACATTTAAAGCGATCAAAGTTGGAAATACATTGCAACTTGTCCCTATGAAAGATCAATGTGTCAGGAATACAAATAATGACAGAAGTTTTGAGAAGTTAGACAATAACAGTAGTGTTAAGAATTCAAGTTAATTAATTATGGGAGAATAAATTTATGAAAGGCATAACATGTATATTTATGATATATTATTTACGTTGTTCCAATTTTATTGGAGTGTTTGGTTGTGAATTTGAAGAAAAATATTCAATGGGTAATCATTGATTCTTTATACATTCGAAAACTGAATGAAAAAGTTATATTATATCCGTGATGTAAATAAGATAAATAATCAATTTCACCAGAATTTCAGAGTTGTGATATTAATTGAATATGATTAACTCATTATATAATGCTGTTTAGTCCATTGTGTGATTGTCGTTCATCATATCAATTTATGAATCCTCAAATATATCTGGCGAATATCATACTAATTTTGAATTGTGATGAGCACATAAGGAAGTTATCAATTTAACTTCAACCTTATCCTCAATTGATTGATGCATCAATGTTGTTTGTTCGATGAATTAGGAAAATTTCCCTGTACTTTGATAGAGTGAATTTTTCGACGCACATATCAAACTATGAAGTAAGTAACCAATGCGCTGCAGTACACAGCTGTGGAACTCTGGGTAAACGCACAGATGGCTGAGTATATTTAACATTGAGTAAGAAGTAGAATATTTTATACAGTTGAAAATATTCTCCATACAATTCTTATAAATGAAAACATTGATCGTGGTACGTGGACGTGCAAGTTCTTGATGCGAAATATCATCACCAGATAATTTGTTCACTTTACATGAATTATTATAAATAAAGGTGAACCTGTAATGGTGACAAAAAAGTCAATGTTGAGTTGAAGCAAGCGTTCATAACGCAACCCATTTTTCCTGAAAATTTTTTGGAAACTTAATTCAGTCCCGAAAACTATGAGGCACTATGTTACATAATTTTAATCCAAATTCAATCAAAATCATATTTTTTTAATTTGTTTATGAACAACTATTGAATAAACGATATACCTGAAAATATGATTCTACGCAGAAATATATGGAGTGTGGGGATTCATATACATTTGAAATAATCTCATCGCATTGCTAAAATTAGATACGAAAAATATTGAAACAAGCCGGCGAACAGAGACATGTACCTATGTAAGTCATGTCATATAAACGGCTGAATATTCCACGATGCAGCGTGGGCCGTGTAGTGTTGTTACATGTCGTTGGAGTATAAGAGCCCGTATTCAACGGTCCCGATACTTCAGTAAACTCCCAGCGCTCATCCAGGAATTCAACAATAATGGCTCTCGAACGTCAAGTCCGTGCTAAGGTATGCTAAGTTTTCTTCGGCTCCAACCTATCTACTTCTAAACCAATTGATAATAATTATATAATTATATATTTAATGCTTACAATCAATTAATTTCTTTCTGTGCGTACGGCTCTATATTCATATAGATATAATTTAATGATTCATTCTATCCATCAGACTTTGGCCAAGCGTGATCCCCAACAAGAGAAAGAAGCCCAAGAATGGATTGAAGCGGTTCTAGGCAGGAAATTTCCAGCCAATGAAGCTTTCGAGGATGTCATTCGGGACGGACAAGTTCTTTGTGAAGTCATGAACAAAATCGCTCCAGGATCCATACCTAAAATTAATACATCTGGTGGGCAATTCAAAATGATGGAGAATATCAACATGTGAGTCACCTCATTCACATTCGATGAAATCCATAAAAAACAAAAAAAAATTAATGAACAAATGAATTCCTTTAGGTTCCAGAAGGCCATGAAAGAGTATGGAGTCGTTGACAATGATGTTTTCCAGACTGTTGATTTATGGGAAAAGAAAGATATCGCACAAGTAGTAACTACTCTCTTCGCTTTGGGCCGTACAGTATGTTCATCATTTCATTCATTCATAAATGATCGATTGGGTTTTGAAAATGAATTAACCAAATTTAATTCTGTGATTTCTGTTTGAAGACGTATCGACATCCCGAATGGAAGGGGCCATATCTAGGACCAAAACCCTCTGAAGAATGCAAACGTGACTTTTCGGAAGAGCAATTGCGTGCTGGACAAACCATTGTTGGTCTTCAAGCCGGTTCTAATAAGGGTGCGAGTCAAGCCGGTCAGAACATTGGCGCCGGACGCAAAATTATTCTAGGAAAATGATTTAATTCGAGTGTATCGTACTCAGTCCTGTCGAATAATGTCATTAAATAATAATTCGTTTCATCTTTTACAATCGAATAATATAATTATTTATCTTCTTGTGTATGGATTCATTCATTTCCATACATATATTTTGCCCTCTCTTCTGTATAAATTGGTATATTGTATGAAATAGCTTTACTTGGTCACGTTAATCAAACACGAAACATAAAAATAGAAATGTATATAGATATTGTAAGAGTGGAAGTGAGCTGTGAAGATGGGATTAGGATTGCCAGTGATTCTTTCCTAGACGATGACCTCAAAATTTTTTATAAGCGTTTCACCATATCCTGTTTGTGTAACCAAGAGACTGTGATGGTTCGAAAATTATCAGAATTGGGGAAAATCAATGAGGGCGAAAAATATTTTTGTCACTGTTCTTCAGTTTGCTTCGAATTTGGTCTACTTCCAACAGAAGAAATAATTTTTTTTTTTCACTAGTGAGAAGAGCTCTGAAATATAGATATATGGATACGAGTGGCAGATATTTTGTCCATTCCAAATTTCTAACAGTATCCCCAAAGGCATCACTACTTCATGATTCACCGAACGGTTAAGTGCATGACGTGATGCGGGCGTTTTGCGCATTTCTGTAAAATTCTCGTGTAGAAAAGTGTTTTCTTCTTAGTTGTCATTGACGGCATGTACCATATTTCTGTGAGAACATGAAGGAAACCATGATAATAATTATATGTTCAGATCCAATCAAATTACATGAATTTGAGAAACGTGAGAGACTCTTCGGAACATGATGACCTCGTTGAATACGTTGAGTAGATAAATTATCATAGATTTGAGTTCTATAACAGTCCATTATAATTAATGCATGGAAAGTTCATAGGGTGAATGTCAATGTGATTGTAGAGAAGTTGGTGATGACATGTAATTCAATTCGATAATTTCAATTGAAAAAAGTCCTTCTGTGAAGGAAAATATTTCTCATTTTTTGGAGGTTATTGAGAAATATTTCGGTTGACAGACCATGATGAAAATAAAATCAGAGCTATTGCAAGACCATGGTAAAATTTTTTTCTATAATTGATAACACTTAATCACATTACTCCACCCCTTTGTAGCATTTTCATGCATGTATCGGATTTTATTTCGAGACGAAGGGGTATTCGTAAAATGTTTCATAGGCACTTTCTATTTCTGATAAAACCAAAAATACATTATACTCTACCCAATCTCGTGTGTGTATGAAGAAATGATGACAACTTTTGCGTTCACTTCAATCTATGATTAATATTCGTGTCTATATATACACATATTATTATGGAAAAGTTTACGGGAAGACTGAAACCGGTGTTGTTCTCATTATTGAAAACAAGATCGGGATCTTCATCATCCGTGAATGAGAAGACCACGTCAGAATTTTTATTATAGAACTGTCGGTATTCTTAAACCAATACTGAAAATAAATCCATGATATGGTACATAACTGATTATTATTTCCAGACAAATTTTGCTAACCAACTTCGAATCCCGCTGGGCCTGATACATTTTTATTATTGATAAAACTATTATTATGGGTATTATAATTAATTGCTTTCAATATGCAGGGGATGAACTGTACTTGCAATGATCGGACTGGTATGTTAAGCGTCATGAAGTTGATCAGTACATCTAAAGATAGTCTAATTGTATCACTTATGAAACATTATTTATTTTATTAGTGTGATTGTAATGATGATAGTATTGGCAACAGCAAATGAACAAACAACTGAATAATATTCGTCTTCAGTTCATAAGATGAGTCATTCGAATTTGAATTTGATTCATAAGCGTTTCATGTTGGCTCCCGATGCCAGGCATCCTATATTGATTTATTTTTGTACTTATGCCATCGTGATCGCCTACACGTTTGTGCACGAGGCCAATATTACGGTGATCGTGATTTCCAAAAATTTATTCAGTGTCTGGGATGAAACATATGACACATACGCACATATCGTGTGCATGCATGAGTGCAGATAACAATGGTTTTGTCATCAAAGTGAACATTATTCACTAAATCATCTTTGATATATTTGTTACAGGACATCGTGTTATCGGAGAAGATGATACAATGAACAGTGAATAATGTTAGTACAAGTTGACTATTTAAAATATTTTACTCTTTGTGTAGATAGCTACTAATATACCGATGTATTTAACGATGAGTGTATTAATAGATCGTGATCTAGGTGTAATTTACGCAAACGCATTTATTACTCAGCTACTCCATAGATGCGCACGTGTAAATAATCTTCTCATTTATATATTTATATATACTAACGAACCCGCCCGCCTTGCTGGGCTGACTGATATACTCATTATGAAATACTTATCTATTTATTAAGAATTTTCATAATTTTTTATAATTAAATATTCGTTAATTAACATAAAATTCATATTCAATCATTGTATATTTGAATCATGTATACAATTCCATTGCGTATTAATTATGGAATCGATTCAAATTTGCATAAAAATTTGATATAGGTATTTTCATTCTTTTGTGAACATACGCTTAACACATATATATACTCAATCAGGTATTTACAAACATACATCGGAGCCAAATAGTGGACGCATATGCAATACAAAAGTTTATTGAAATCAGTGAAAATGAAAAAACTTACATTAAACAAAACATACGTGTAGCCCTCATATCCATACCGTAGTGGATCTTGATACACCGTGCATATCCATATTTCAACTTTCCTGAGCAGAGTCCTTTTCGTCCAAATTAATCTTGCGCGAAAAATTCGAAGATCTCGAAATGATGGAAAAACAATGTTACCACGTGAAAAAGCACATTCCGAACTATAAATCTTGAAATTTTCATCCTGATATCTCTGATGGGAATGAACATACATAGAATGAATAAAAGGCCAAAAAAAGCAGATATTCGTACAATTGAATCTATGTATTGTCGATGAGAAATGGAAAAATCGAGAACATAAGTACACGGTGAAAATTTTCCGTTGAAATTTACTACGGGCGCATATCAAAGCCGGATTTTAATAAAACTACCCAGAACTTTACCATAGAAATAACAAAATGTCACATTGAAACTATGAATATTCACTAAAGACCATACACGGAAAGAAACGGGGTCCAAATTTAAATAATAACTATAAAAAATTAGGAAAAAATACTTTCAGAATTGAAAAATTATAAGCCGTACAAAACATTAGTATCATTAATAGAAATTTCCTTTCCCAAATTTTTTTTTGCTAATCAGATCATAAATTTTACCATTGGTAACAATTACAATACCAAGTATCAACAACTACATGAAGTTCTTTAGAAATAGCTAAATACTTAAAAAATTTTCTCAGACCGTTGTAATAATTGGTAAATTATGGAGTAATTACAATATATCTCGATTTATTAAAATTTGCTATTTTATCATCCAAAAATTAATACACGTATGAGAATATTTCTTTATGTAATTGTTGAATATTTGTTTGGTATAAGAAAATTTACTTAATATTATGAAAGATATTTTAAAACCAAAAGAATTAATTTTTATTCATTGACGTTGTAAAAATTACTCAAATGCTTATTAAGTTCGTTGCGTACACAGCCAATAATTAAAAATCTTATTATAATGATTATAATGCCAGAGTTAAAAAAGCTACCAATAGTGAAGATTCTCATTTCAATGAATTTTCTCCTAATTGCTTAGTTCTATTTCCACCCGACAGTCGAATTTTTACAATCTGGCTTAGCAAACATTAGTCTGTCCGTAAAATGTTTCACAAAGTCGAATAGTAAATATTGTTTGATGTTTCTTTAATTGTGCTAAAACCAGACAAAAATTCAATACACAAACTAGCAATTTTCATTATTAAATGAATTGTAGTAACCTCTACATATTCTTAATAAAATTTCCGAGTATTTGGGCCTTTTTATGTTTGTCTCGCCGAGATGTAATTTCTTTCTAGAAATTAAGAAATGTTGCCAGATTTTTCTTTCCGTGTAATAATTTGGGAGAGGCTACAATTCCATAAACAGTTCACTAAAATTTTAGCATGTTCCAAAATGAATGCTTTAAATCTACCTATTAATTTTTACTACAGCGCCATAGTAAAATTTATTGTGAATCAAAATATGTACCATAGTAAAAATTTATTTACACGACAAATAAAAATTAATAGAATATTCTCACCGTGTAGGTTTTGAGAACACAGAAAATGAAGCTTTTCATTCGGTTGGAAAAAAACATTTCATGTGCCATTGCTACTCATTGAAACAATTTGATAATTTGATGAATGTTTTCTCCTAATTATTTCTGCTAATCAAACAAGAAATTTTTCTTTTTTTCAAATAGCAATATCAGATCCCGATATGTCGCTTAAATATCTCTAAGCCCAAGGATTCTTGTAAGCTATCAACGTTCAGACTATGAGAGCAAAAGCCAATCACGCAATCGGAGACTACTGGTCAGCTGACAAAATACGACGGTTGGTATGAGAAAGACGGAGGAGTCTAAGATTAGAATACAATTACACGTACGTAATAGCAAACAATAGTGAAAGACTTAATGTGCTCATTCTTGTTTCA
This sequence comes from Meteorus colon, assembly GCA_030523085.1. Taxonomy (NCBI): domain Eukaryota; kingdom Metazoa; phylum Arthropoda; class Insecta; order Hymenoptera; family Braconidae; genus Meteorus; species Meteorus colon. The sequence goes on along the minus strand of JAPYZH010000845.1, from coordinate 4,365 downwards.
GCAGAGTTGATGTGTTATTCACTGGATTTTTCTTTGTTTTGGAATCATCTAATGATCATCGAAATTCCTTACGGTCAGAAATACACTTTGATAAACCGTGTAATCGGAATCAATTTTAATAGACAGATCATTCCATGTTATTTTACTTGATTGTTGATGACACCTTTTCATTTTCGAAAAAAAATTTCAAAAATTTTATCGCATCATAAAACAGAATCCTGCTGACAGAATATGATCGAAGAATTTTTCTACAAAACTATGCAGTGCTTAAATTTTATGGTTTGGAAAATTGTTCAAGATTATACTTTTTCAAAACGAATAGTCGAGGCAATTAATTGAAATATATTTTGCAACATCTATGCGAAGTATAAAAAAGATGTGAAATTTGAAAAAATCCAGAGATTGAAAAACTGATTTTTCCGTTGATATATTTCGCTCTTTTTTGATGAAGTCCTTCCACTGGATCTAGAAATATTCTCAAATTTTCAATAGCTATTTCGATCACTAGTTTCCCAGGCAGCACATTATTCTAAAGATGACTTAATGTCACTTTTCACAAAGTTATTTCTACGATAGACCCAAAAAATGCCGGAAAAACGTCATAGAAACGCACAAGTTGACTAAAAGCTGGCATTCTCAAGTAATCCATACGGCGATACCGCAATACGTCGAATAGTCGTTTTCACAACGGCATGACTAATACGAGCTGATCTCTGAAATTGCACTAGTGCTGTAGAGATATTTTCCAAGAGGGTAATCTCATTTCATATATCCTTGAAGTTAATTACTATAGAAGGCATCTATCTCCTGTCTGTGTAGTGTAGAGTTGAAAAAAAAATAAGGATTGATTTATTTTATCCCCGGAAAAAGTTGGTAAAACAGAGTAGATGTAAATACAATCTGCTCATATTCACTTTTCACACACGAGCAGATCTGGATTTTGTCTCTGTCTGACTACAAGTGGTCGTATGTGAATCATTGGGTGTCACATCGCAGCGCTGCTCATCAGCTCTGTGCAGTGCTCGTGGCTACTTTGGCGACGCGTTGCTGTCGTCACTGCAACAGCACCAAGTTTGTGGACTGGACAACATCAACCGCTGTATGCCGCACCTGAGCGTTTCAATGCGCAGAGGGTGAATCAAAACCACTCTCTTGTAGTGGAAACGGCGAGTGCCTCGAGAACAGTCACAAACAGAAATGAGTTTGGTATGCAGATTCAGGTGCAACGCGGCACATGTCATACGTCAGGCAGTGGTTCAAGAATTTCACCCTAATTCCAGCAAATGCACATAGTGGGGGGGGGGGGGCATTGACATTGTAGTTGTGAATACGAAGAGAAAAAGATTGATTCACACAATCAAGGACGTGCTGTATGCACCAAAAACCGAAAGGAACTTGATTTCGATTAGACAATCATCGGAAAAAAAAATCAGAGTAATCTTCGAAGGAGGTGGATCCAAGGTCATATTTATGAAGGATGATCACATCATCTTGGAAGGCACAAAGAGCAGCAGTTTATACAGACTCAATATTAGCCCCGTAATTACAGAAGAAGCAATGGTGGTAACTGAAGCAAGCGTGGAACTCTGACACGAGCAGCTGGGCCACGTCAACTACCAGATGCTGAAGAAAATGCACGTGAAAGGGGTGGTAGAAGATTTGAAATTTAAAGCGAAACCTGAAGATTCGTTCTGTGAAGGCTGCGTATACGGTAAACAGCATCGACAGTCATTCAAGAACGAAGGTACTAGATCGAAGATACCAGGTGAGATATTTCATGCTGATCTTTGTGGAAAAATGAGTGAGCCTTCAATAGGCAAGGCAAATTATTTTCTATTGCTAAAGGATGACTGTTCGCGATACAGCTTCATTTATTTTTTGAAAAAGAAAACGGATGTATTGGAATTTTTCCAAGAATTTCTCGCAGAAGTTAATGTTGATGGACGCCAAATTAAGAAAATCAGGACTGACTGTGGGCTGGAGTTCTGCAATGATGGGATCAGGAAATTTTTGCTAGAAAGGGAAGTCAGGCACGGAAAATCAACGCCAAGGGCACCAGAGCAAAATGGTTTCATAAAGCGACAGAATCGAACAGTGTTGGAATCCGCTATAAATCGATGTTGCATGGAAGGCCTGCCTCGATATATATAGGCAGGAGCGGCCAATACAGTCGTATACCTGCGAAACCGAACAGCATCGGAACCCTTTGGAGGAAACACAACTCCATTTGAGGTATGGTATGGAGAAATATCCTCAGTCAAACATATCAGAGTTCTTGGCAGTGACTGTTATGTGCATATACTCAAGGAGTTACGCACAGAGTGGGCAGAGCACTTAGTCAAGTGCACCACGATTAGCTACAGTGAGAGAAACAATGCATATCGTATTTTTAATCCAGAAAGCAAGAGCACTTTGGCACGACGTGATGTAATCTTCAACGAGAAAGCTCAACTTCAGGTTGTAAATCAAGAAATCGAAGAAAGTTAAGAGGATGCGGTAGAAGTCTTCACACCGGTTGAATGGGAAGTACCTGAACATCAAACATCAACGAGGTCAAAGTACAATAATCCCCGACTGCCAGTGCGAAGAACGTCTTATCCAACAAGGACAAGGACGAGGGATGAGGATAACGAGGAAGCGAACATGACAATTGCCGAAAATTTTATGCCAATTGCAGAGCCACTAACGATTGAAGAAGCGTACAAGACTGATGATGCGGATATGTGGCGCGAAGCAGTCAATGCAGAGCTAAAATCATTTCAACAAAATAAAACATGGGTACTGACGGCACGCCCCGAGCACGCTAACATAATAACAAACCGCTGGGTTTTCAAGCGCAAGCTCAAGGCCGATGTCATGATCGACAAATACAAGGATCGACTTGTTACCAGGGGATGTGCACAGAAGGAGGGGATTGAGTACGGAGAGGTCTTCGCTCCCGTGGTGAAATTCAGTTCAGTAAAAACAATGTTAGCCATTGCAATGGCTAAGAATCTGGAAGTGTTGCAATTTGACATAAAGACAGCTTTTCTACATGGAGATCACGAGGAAGAGATCTATATGAAGCAACCAAGCGGTTTCAAAACAAGTGATGAAGTGTGTCGTCTGTTAAAAGGATTGTATGGACAAACAAGCGTCAAGAGAATGGAACAAGAAGTTCATTGACTTTATAGTGAAGTGTGATTTTGTGCAATCCAAAGCCGATCCGTGTGTTTTTGCTGAAGCTAATAGTGACCTTTACCTAGCAATTTACGTGGATGATGGTTTGATGTGTGGAAAAAGTGTGCGTAAGATGAACGAGATACTCATAAAATTGCAAAATCAATTTCAAATCACACATTCAAAAGCAGAGTACTATGTAGGAATTCAGAATGAGAGGGGTCAAAATAACGGTAGATCAAAAATTCATCAAACTGCGTATGCGAATCAAGTTTTGCGTAGATTCAATCATGAGGATTGTAATCCTGTCACGATCCCTGCAGATCCAGGAATTAAATTTGTTAAAAATGATAAGATTCACAACAATAAACACGTTTTTCCTTGTAGACAAGCGATAGGGTGATTAATGTACTTGATGGTAGGAACACGTCCAGACAGAAAATCCTAGCATTGAACATTGGCATGGAGTACAGAGAGTTTTTAAATATTTGAAGGGAACAGCTTATCGTGGAGTGAGCTATTGGTTAGGTTTCCGAGATATAATAATGTCAGCTTATAGTGATGCCGATTTCGCCGGTAAGATGAACAAACGAGCCAGTACATCAGGGTGGGTTTGTTTTATTAACGCAGTAACCGCAACATCAACAACAGAGGCGGAATTCATAGCGTTATGGGGTGTGACAAAAGAAGTCATGTGCTTAAGAAGATTAGTATCAGTTTTAGATTGTAAACAAACGGAGGTTACGGTCGTACGTTGCGATAATCAAAGAGCGATAACACTAGTCAAGACACCGGAGTCGATAAAAGCGACAAAGCATATCGAGGTGCAATATTACTTTACTTGCGAAAAACAGGAATCAAATGAAATAAATGTCAAGTACATAAATTCAAAAGATCAACGGGCTGACATATTGACTAATGCCCGTATACATAGTCCTTCCTTGAGAAACAAGGATTCCTTGTTCCTCATTTCGCGTTTCATAGACCTTCCTCGACAGAACAAGGAGCTCTATTGGCCTCCTTCTTTCAAGGCAGGTCTCGAACTCCCTTGAGGAAACCTTCGGCACTGCGATTGGTTGTTTCGTTTCATGTAGCCAACGCCTTGCACTTGCGCACGCCTCACCTTTTTGTTTCAAATCAACGGCACCCGTTTTTTGCAGCCGACTGCACTTTCTTCTGATATCAGCTGAGCTAATAACAGCGTTT
>JAPYZH010000844.1:0-14368 GCA_030523085.1 Meteorus colon | reverse complement strand
CTCGTATTTAAGGTTTTTATGACCCCCCCTAAACATCTAAAAAAAAAAATTGCGTGCTCTAAGAAATGTAATTTTCATTGTAACATTTCAATGGACTACATGTCCAATTCAATTTCAAATAGCTATCAGGACAAATGATCAAAGATCAACCACTGGAATTATTTGGAGATTGGCAAACCATGGCGTACGTGCCCCCAGAAGCTAAGAATGGAAAAGTTCCACGAAATGAATATGGGAATGTTGACTTATTCAAAGAGTGCATGTTGCCTAAAGGAACCGTTCACATAGACCGTAAGTAATTGACTTAATATTTATCGTGAGAAAGTGAGTACTAAATTACTTTAATCAGCCAAATCATTCGGAAAGAGTGATATTGTGTGCCCAAAAGCGGAGTACGGTGTCTGTAACAACTTCATAGTTTTTTTATTCTTCATCTGAGATAACATAAAATAAAATCGGAACCAAAAATGAGAAAAAGAACAGGAATAATAGGAACGCACGACTGTGAAAAATAATATATCATACGTCCGATGACCATCAATTTTTCATCTGTTAAATTAATCGGACAAAGTCGATTTATTGACATTTCTTCATATTGTCAGAAAACAAAAACAGAAGAATTCAATTGTTTGAAAATAAAAAAAGCTTCTCATTGTATATGTTGTCTGCGGATAGAGCAGATAGCGATCGACAATGTTAACTCATTAAGCAAAACTTTGAATGGATACTAATATTCCAGAACAAATTCAAAATCGATCCATTCTTTTAGCATCAATAAATAACATCCCTGCGGAATTAGTATCTCAACAAATGCGCATCTCTTGGAAGACGTTTGCCGCTCTATTTTCAGATTTTATCTACTTTTTGTTTCACTTATCAATGCATTCCTAAACGGCTCGAATAAATAAAGCGAAAAACAATAAATAAACACCATTTTGGTTCCAAGAGATAATTCTTTGTCTTTTACGATCTTTCACTTTTGATAGTTCATGAAAACAATTAATCTTCCTATTCTCATATTTCAGTTCCGGGTCTATTCAGAGTTGCAAAAAAATTGAATATCGATTGTGTAGCGGCAGTTGTGGGATTCAATTTCGGTGGTCGTGGCGCAATGCCAATGACACAAGGCTATGTTGTATGTGAAGAATATGAAGACGTTTTGCGTGAAGCATGGGAAGAAGAGCAAGTAAAAGCTGCCGCAAGAGCTAAAGAAAAACGTGACAAAAGAATTTGGGGAAATTGGCGTAAATTGATTCGTGGATTACTCATTCGAGAAAAAATTATCGCTAAATATGACATGACAGAAGATAACGAAGACGATGATAATGAAGATGATGATGGTAATAAAAAATCAACAAAACGAACGAAGAAAAATATTACAATTGTTGAGAATAAGAAGAGGAAGAAGACGTAAAATAACTTCTTCTTTCTCCATCTTCTCAGTTTTTTTCTCTCTTCTGGGCGAATCGAACATGCATATCGTACCAATGCCGTAATAAATCTGTTATTATTATCGTCAGTTATAAGTTATTGAGCCATCATAAATTATTTACCTTTTGTATCATATTGTTCAGCAATGTAATTATTTTTGTAATATTTTCATAAAAAATAACATCTTCCCGTATCATTTGTAATAAAGCAGATGAACTCAAAATGAAAAAAACAATCTGTATCTTAATAATGTACTTCCAACAAAAAGATAATTCCGGTGTAAACATTTCAATTTGGGAAATGAAAATAAAAAAAATCAAATCATTAGTAGTATTATGAGAAAATGCCGATGAATGGACTCAGTCAGTAAGAAAATTCTGGAGGATTTCATATACAATGACAACAAATTCTCCACGCGTCTATAAGTCACTGGAAGAACAAAGAATAAAAGAAAAATTTCTTATTAGAATTTAATTTTATTCAGTCAGCTAAATAAACAACAAGTATTAGAAAAGAATTTTGTGCAAATTCCAGTTGTGAGTCCTTAATTACGAATTACACAAACATTGACACATTAGGTTTACTAATTAAATTCCAGTTGAACAATGTGGCGGTGGTGTCGTCCCCATATAAATCCATTACCAATTCCCACCACAAATCCTCAATATACAGACACAAGAAATCCAGTTTGTCGACCATTTTTTTTCATCTTAATTATGCACTCAAGTATTGATCGATCAACATCTACAAGTACATATGCAATATGGATGTTGATTTGTGTATATTTATGTATAAAATTCAAAACTTTACAACAATTTGAACAATTAAAATGAATCGATCATCCAATTTTTATATATTCGGAGATAAAATAGTGATTGAATAATTAGTAATGACGAGAAAGATTATTTTTCAATCTTGAGAATTTTTCGTATCGGTTTGGTTTTCAACTTTTTTGTTTGATCGATTTAGCTTTGATACTGTTCCTGGATGAATCAACAGTACTCAATGCTATGCCTAATTGCGCTGCATAATAAGTGAGCATTATCGAGACCTGTAACACAGAAAAAAAAGAGAAATAATTGGTTCAATGATTCAGTTCAATTCAAATGGAATTCATAGTGCATTTGGACTTGTTATTTGAATTTGATATGCTGAAGTAGAAAATCGCATAGCGATTTGCACCGCGAGAAGTCGAAGTTAATTAGGAGAGATAAAGTTTAGAATCACAAATAATGCTTTCAAAATGTTTTGTCTGAATAATTTCTGTTCCGATATGTAATGACCGGTTTTCTTCGATTGATAATATCGATCCTTATAAGAATTATTTGAAAAAACCGATTTGACTTGATTTCTTTCATCAACTTCTTTGCTCACAAATTTCAAACGTTCACGATAAATTATACTCAAGTATGTTCAATGCAATGTCAATAGTATCAATTCTTATGAAGAACGAATGAACAATAATTCATTCACTGATAAGACGGGAGAGAGAACGTGAATGAGGAATTCCATATGCGGCAACAAAGTTGATTAATGATCATTATACCGTTGCGTAAGGTACCGGATGGTAGAAATGATGAAATCCAAGCAGTGCATCGGACATCACGAAAAAAACACTTCCGATACCACTACACAATTTGGTCCAAGTCCATGGCTGCTTCTGGTAAAATAAAATGGATAGAGAAATAAGTGGCCGAAAAAAATTCATGTGATGGGAATGAAAGGGAGCCAAATATCAACAAAAATTACCACTAATTTTCCATCAAAATAGAAGACATAGTTGAAAATTCTACAAAAATCATCTCATTTTCCCACATGGTTTGAGTTCATCTTATTAATAATCTGAATATTAGAGTGAGATTGATGCAGTGAACGGGTTAATTTTTGTGAAGATTCGAAATGTAAAAATACATATTTTGACGCATTTATAGGTCACGCGTGAAAAAATCCTAATCAAAACCGCTCCTCAATTTCAACCCGAATGAATTTGGGTTGTAACTTTATTCACATTCAATAAAGACTTTATCCAGCATATAATTTACTTGATCAAGTGAATTGTCGATTACCCTTAGGTACTCACTTCGTTGAATGATTCATGTAAATATGAAACTAGCGTACGTTCTATCAATTTCATATTTAATAGAGCCGATTTTTGGGAAAATAAACTTTTGATGTGGATCTTTCAATCAATGCCTTGGTTTATGGATATTTGTCGAAACAATTTAGAATATTGTCAATCGCAACTCAGCATTTTAATACATGCAACGTTTTTTGCATCAAATAGACGAATCTGCTCTTTCATTCGCACTCCTTTGCGTCTACATTACCTTGAAAAATGGTACTCGAGAAATAGCGCGCCACGACATTGTGCCGAGCAACATGGTATAAATAGGTACACCAATCGCCAGAACTCCTTCCAGACCCGGCATGAGAATATAGATAACTGTTTTGTTTGCAAGCAAACAAAGAAAAGACAAAAAAAACATCATCAATTCACAAAAACGTGATAAGCTTCAACAATTCAACAAGTATCGACATTGGTATGAAACTAATGAAACAACTAATCATTGGAAATAAATGTTAATAAATAAAATTAAATTATATTTACCTATTGAGCATAAAGAATATATAACAGCACCCAATTTCATATCTAACGGTGTGAAACCAAATGCGATTATGTACATTAATTGAGCAACTGAAAACATCGCCATTCCGGCGAGGAATAAATTCGACCAAACAATTAAAGCATCACCTAAACAACTGAATATCAATCCAGTTAATATTCTCCTTGAAAATGTGTACCTGAAAGCAAATGATCAAATTGCGTATCAGTTAATTCAAATTGCAATTTACTATCTAATTTTCGTCGTCATTTCGTGCTTGTTTGATCTATCAAAACATAAATCCCTCAATATTATTGACCCATAATATCTTGAGATAATTAATATCGAATAATATCGGAATGAGAAATATTTTGATCCTGCTGTATCACAAACTAAAAGATGATCCCTAATTAGAGCCCCCTATATACAGTGAGAGTACCATAACAAATTTTCAAATTCCGAGTTCAAATTTGGAATCTACGTCAGAAACCCAAGGAAATCAGAGACCTTTCCTCAATAATTACAGCTCATCTTCAATTAAATCTTACATAGAAAAAAATGAGATGTTAACTCTTAAAACTTTGTTTATTTCTGTAGTTTAAAAAAAAAATTAACTTCGTGAGTCGTTCGAACATTTGACAATAATACTAAATCAACAATAACACAATAAGAAAAACCAGTCCAACCACTAGCCATCGTCGGAAATAATTGAAAAATAAAAAACCAAAATGACTATCACGATAACATCAAAACCATCTCTCAACTTGGCAGAAGATATAGATAGAAAGACATAAAAAAAGAAAAATACTAACTCTTCCGACAAATTCATTCCATGTAACAAAACAAAAAATATTAAACTTATTATCGGTAAACATTTGAAACATGCTGTGAGCAATGATGGTTGTTCGGCCAACAGTACAAAGTACACACAGACACTCTTGAAAAATGGAACGAGCTTTGGACCAATACTTTTCAACTGGAACAAAGCAGAAAATATGAAGAATTAAGAAAGTGAAGAAAATATCATTGAACAGATCTATATGTTATTCGTCATTTAATTATCTCCAATACTATTTGAATATGCATATGTATGTACACATACATATGTATTTAGATATATATTATTATTTACACCCACCACTTGTACTGTTGACGATGACATTATATATCTTGTTTTTTATGATTATATATAATGAGAGTTGATAATTGTCCGCGTTAGAACCCGACGAGGGACAAGTAAAATTTATATATAAATGATGTTTATCGACTTGTGTCACTTTTGCGCGGCGCATTCACGCTTTGTGTGTGTTGGTGGCGCGTCGAGGGGGTCTTCTAAATATTAAGTTAGTGTTTATGCGTTCACGCATGCGCCTGCGGTGTTTGCTACGATTCTTGCTTAGAAATTCACCATTAATCTTATTACTCGTACCAACGTTATGTTTCATCAACGAATTATTCCAGAAATGTCAATGCTATATTAAGGGGGATAATGTTTTTGCTGAATAAAATATCGAAACAAATTTTTATGAAATAAACAACACATTTTTATCTTCCATTATATTGAATAAGTTCGGTTAAATAGCAACAGTGGATTCAATATAATCATGAAAATAATTGAAAATTGGCCTTCAATTTCTAAACATAATTCAAGCATAACCATAGTTTTCAGTTCCATCATACATAAATTATACATTCCAGTCATGTGAAATATTTCTTTCTGAATAGAGCAATTAAACACAGTTTGTTATAACAACAAATATGATGTGATAAGATTTTAGATACCAAAACTAGTGGAGTTACGGCAATAGAATTGATACATGATGTATGATTAGTAACACCGAATAGAAATTTACTTGCAATTCTATCAAATGACATCAACATAACCAAACTTTTGTGTTTACGACGAAGATAATGCAGTGATACGTGTCTTTCTTTTTTTTTTTATTCGAATTTAACATAAAATATATATACTGTGTGTGACACAGTTGATTATTAAAAGATAAATATTTATGTCGCAATAAGTGACCTTATAACAATGCAGTCAATGAATGATAACTTCAAGATGTATTTACACACATATAAACAGTGGATATCATCGAAACCGCAAGTTATTGCTGATATTGAGAGTACAATACGATGCTTGTCATACTTTACAGCAGGTTTATTATCATCATATTCATTAAATCTTCACCTATCATTGAGATCATAATCAAATTCTATCCAATTACAGCGATAACAATTGATCTTCCCGCCTTTTCAATTCGATCAAAAGACTAGAATCGACTATTGAAAAGAATAAAATGCGCGGCGGGCCAACTATTCCTTGAATAATATCGTTGTGCAGTGATGAAACTGCGTTTCATCTTTCTATTTAGTTCAGTAACATGAATACTTGAAATGTTAATTAATCATCCAAATTCATTAGGTTTTTTATTGTATGATCAAAGAACTCAAGATGTGTATTCAGATATTATAAATCATTTTCAACGCAATTGTTATACAATATTCCAGATAATTCTGATTCTTTGATATATTCACTGTAAAACCAAGATTCGATTGAAATAATTCAGTGGCACTAAAAAGTTATTGACTATTGATTCAAGATGCTTCATATAAAGTGATATTATACAAACTATTATTGATCAATTGAGCCCCGTTGCTTACAATCGAGTCACTTCTATATTCATCAGTAATAGATATTACATCAATTCCAATATTTCTTTGGTGGTTAATACGTTGAACACTTTCATGGATTTCATTCTAATAGGGTATTCAACTGTGATTGTAGAATTTATTTCTTTTCAGGGCGATTTTCAAATTCATCATTAATATCGGAGTTGATATACTCAATGCCGAACTTATTCATCCTTGTTAACGATTGTTTGATATACAATACAAAATATGTGCACTTGAAATTACCACAATACAAGTCGCAGATCAAAATTTGGCTCACAATTATTGAATATATTGAAGCATTGTTGGAAGTGTCGGCAAAAAAATTGTTGGGTGATAATGGGAAGTGGCTGATAATATTCATCGTCCAAGCATTGAAGTAAATAATTTGATTATTCTTATCGTATTGAATATCGCTTGTTTGTGAGTAGAAGGTCGTGGTATTCTTTCAAGCGTTCTGATATGTGGGGCTATATAAAATAACCCTAGAATTACAGGACGGAAAAGCAGGAAAAATTATATTTTTTTTTCTACTATTTCGCGTATTCGTCTGTTTTTATACGAGTCTTAAAAAATAAAGCGAAAAAGAAAGAATTGAATGACCTCTTGCTATCAATCACACGCAATTATCTTACATATATTACACTCATTCACTATTTATCTGTTGCTGATGTTGATGAATTGAAGGGCAACTCTACGACTAATATTGGTACATCGAAATAAAGAACGCATAACGTGCAATCCAGCGATACCAGCATTGAATCGAGAAAAATTGAATGAAGAATGGCGTAAAGACGGCTTGCCCAAGGAGGGATTTGTCCTGAAACGTTCGGGAGTTGTTATCAGAAGTGTTAATGCTACGGGGCCATATAAATCACGAGTATGGGCACCACTGACACCTTCGATAAGTCGACTATCTCGCAATGATGACACAATTGATGTTACTAATCCAACGGCAAAGAGGAATCTACTGTTTGCTGAGGTATAGATAAATGTGCTTACTTAGTTCATAGTGATTCAAACATTCAAATTGTTTATTGACTTCTATCGTGGAATTGATTTTGGAATTGGTTTTTTTTTATTATGGGATCCGTTTGATTGAAAGGATTAGGGATTGCATGGTAAAATATGAAGCATTGAGATTCTTTTCCTACGATTTTGAGTGGATTTAAATAATAAGAAAAATACAGATTATCCTTCTCTTTATTTTGATGTTGGATAGTTATCAGAACCCATATTGAGATTCTTAACGGGAAAATCGATTGATTCAAAGGTTTTTTTCTTCTAAATCCATAGATTATTTGCGTTGTTGGATGAAGAAAATGTATTAAAATTTATTCGTTATGAAATTCTTCATAAGATTAATCTCCAGTTACAACTCTGATAGTCTTGAATTTTTTGAAAATTGCCCAAATTTTCAATTCTCCCAATTCATTCCTATCCCTTTGCGATACCACAATAATCTTGATAAAGCTGGTTGATTTTATTTTTCATACACAATTATCTCATCCTACTCTTCCATGTTCAGCTCTGCAAATTCATAATCAATTCAAATTAATTCCAGACATTGTACATAATCAAACCATTAATTCACCTAACCGGATTAATGGTAAAAGGAAATAAAAATTGGTTGCCATGGGTCACGGCATTGACAATGGACATGATAAGTTTGAATTTAATTGCCCGTGAATTCCGTCGTGGCGAAATGTTGAATGGAGAACGCGAAGAAATATGTCGGCGCAGAATAAATTTACTTCTGTACATTCTACGGTCACCATTCTATGACAACTGCAGTAAAACAAGAATAAATTCACTGTTGAATGCTGTTTGTAATAATGTACCACTTGGTAAATTAATTGGTGAACCAATCACTAAATACTTGCCACATTGGCAAAAAACATATTTTTACATGTGGTCATGTTGAATTATTGTATTGATGTATATTTAATACGAAACAATATAACATTTATATAATATATCATTTTTATATTATATATATTGAATATGTGAATGTAATTTACGTATATTTGATTCATTAATTGAATAATTTATTGGGACAATTGCAACAGCGAATTGATCGTTGGATCTTTCTGTCCGTTATTCGCATCGTAAACTGATTTGATGACTTCTTGGTCAACATTCGGAAACATTTCGGCGATCTGGAAGAACAAATTACATTAAAAATTATTGATAGTGTTGTAATTCTCTAAATTAATGAAGAATACATAGTTTGACTTTTTTATTTGTTTTCGAGATTGTAGAAAAATTATGAATTATAAATGATGGTTTCTCAACCCTTTCATATTTATTGATTAATTGCATAAATAAATAGGATGTTAAGTTGATTTATGGAGACAGTTCACTTAGATCTGTGTAAGGAAATAAATTGAACATTGATAAAGAGAGGGGAAGAATTTGTGCTCAAAAATTGCATGTTTCATTTTCTATTTTCTCATGTTTCATGATTTATATTTACGAATTTCAAACATATTTTAATACAGTCTGCAAATTCTTGGAAGTCTGCAATGAGATAGAGTGACAAATAATTGAGTGAACGAACAGAAAATAAATTAATAACAATAATTGAAATTTGAATCTGAGGAAAAGAATAATTTGGATCATGTTACGATTTTGTTTCTTCTTGTAATAAAAATACTTCTGTTTATTGATGAACAATTTTTTCTTTCTAATATTGAATCGATTTATTCCCAACTCCAATCGGAGAAGAACCAATCAGTTTTTGTAATATTTTAAGTGATGTTTCATAAATGAATAAATGATTAGTAATAAATTGTCGAATTACCAGTTCTATTTGACTCTCGGCGTCAGGCAATGAGCTCGGTGGCACTACATTTTGTTGTGGTGCCGCTGGAGGTGCTGTGTAAACATTGACTGGTGCATAGGTCGGCATACCAAAGAGTACGTTCGATGCTGATGGCACCATGACTACTGGAGCTGGTGCCCCAGTCATGTAAGGTTGGCATTTGTTCTAATTTTTAATGGGATGAAGAACAAAAAGTTGAAAATATCAATATATATGTGCTTTGAATAAGAAACAATATTTGTATTATCGATGATGAATTGCTTTTTCGTCGCATCACAGTTTGATCAGTTGTCAATTAATTGGGATCGATTGGAAAATGTATCATCATTTTTCCTCAATGTTTGATAGAATGTTAAGAATGTCTATCAGAATTTCTCACTATAAAATTTCTATTGAACATCAATGAGAATATTTTACAAAGTGTCTACAACTTATTAATTGTATTGTACGTTTCCGTTAAACAATTGTATCCCCAAAATTTATATTTAAATGAACAAAACAATCTGAAGAATAAACGTTTCGATTTCACGAGTAATGAAAAACCAATTAAATTCATTATATCAATTTAAACGAACGTTTAGTATTGATAATTATCTCCTCAATCGCTCCAACAAACACTCCTAACATTCTTCTAGTATTAATGAAGAATGGGAATTACAAATTAACTGCTCTGTATTCATCTATCTGATCTGAGAAAGATGAAGCATGAAAACAATACATACGCTCAAAGTATGGTTTAGTGAAACATAAATGATTATAAAAAAACGAAATGACGCGGATTGTATAAAATTTACCGTGTAACTGAGAACAAGATTAATCATCCCTTCTTGATTGTCACCTTGCTTTCCACTCAACATATACCAATCTTCATGTGTTTGGCCTTGTTGAATAACTTGAGGTGGTATATCAATATGTCCCCAAGCAATTAATTCATCCATTGAGAAAGAACATTCGTCATAAATTTCTAAATAAATTTGATGAACTCCTGGTGGTAACCAGCTAGACACAACCAACCACACAAACAAAAAAAACATGTTAATGAATATGGAATGAAATTGATTATGAACATTGGAAAATACTAACAAACCATTGTATAACTTTATTCCAGTGAGGGTTCTTTCCACCATTTGAATCAGTTTGCGTTTCGTATATGGAATGACCAACGCGTAATCTCACATATGGATCCATTCGTGTCATTCCGTAATTTTTCACTAATTTCGCCTTAAAAATAATGAAAAATAAACGAATTGTACGTCCTGTTTGTTTTATTATTGGTACTAGAGATATTGAACATATGGGGAATATTATTGACATTCTTTCTTCAGAGATGAATTGATTGAATATTTCACAAGGAAAATAGAAGGAACAATCTTCTTGGATGAATAATATCCAACTATGAGTTGAATGAAGATTACCGTACCAACTCTTGGCCTATTCTTTTCTGTAATTCACTATATCAAGAATGATATATTGCCATTTGTGATGTGTGATCAACTGGGAAAATATCTTGAAGCGATCAGAACTAGACAAGTTTTATATTCTTTGATTTAATCATGAATGAAAATATCAATTATTGACTGCTCATCAGAATAGAAAATATCTCAACTGATTAGCCCTGCACGAGTTTCAATTTTGGATGAATATTATCAAAATTTTCCCGATAGCACATCACAAGACTTTTGTTTTTTTTTTCCAAACGTTCAATTCTAAGTTATCTTCAAGCTAACAGGATTCTTACAGAGATCCTACGAGTCGTCTCATCGTCTTAATTCTCTTCCAATTGAAATAATCAACAACAAATCAGGAAGGGATGAAAATATAGTGTAATAAAATGTGAAGAATTATCAATCAACCTGCGCGATCGTAATACTGAGCCTGCCCATCATCGCATTGGAAATTGTTGGTTGCATTGTTTGTTGCAACTGATGAAGTGCAAGCGCTGCCTGTTGATCAGCAGCCTCTTGCTGCTGTTGTGACGTTGCATGTTCATTGTTTAATGTCAAGAATGTTTGTGGGAGTGGCCCAAGAAATGCCTAAATGCATAACAACAAAAGATGAATATAAATTGACCAATTGATTTGACATACTGATATTAATTTGAATGAAATATTGGATAAGAATTTAAAAAAATCGATACGAATCTCTTGCAAATCATATGTGAAATACGTATCTCATATTTATATATATTCACCCGTTTTCTCCACTCATTTTGCTGTTCTGATCTAGTAGAAACCGCCATCTCCCCAAGTTTTACTTGTTATTTTTGAGGTTATTTGGTTGTGTATAAAACTAAATTGTACTATGGAATATTTGTGAGAGTACGTAAATATTTATTCATGTTATTCTGTCACGAATATATGAAGTCGTCCCAGTGGGAGAATCAGCGTCAACAGTGTTCGGCACAATTCGGTTTTTCCCCCACTACAAAAAATGTGACGTTTACACTAAGTGCCTATCTTCATAGCCTATGTCTATGAAGACTATTTCAATCCGCGGGTAGAAAGTTTAGCACTCGGTAACATACCGACACATCAGGGGCTATCCAACTATCGCACTCTGTGTCGTTCCGTGTAAGCTGTTTACACGACCATTGTTGTACAGATGAGAGAAGCCTTCATTACACGGCCAGTACTGAAGACAACTGACACGAATGATAACTTTCCAGGAGCGACGTCAATTGAAACTAATCACGTCCCTCAGGGCCCTCAAAAAACTCAGAAAGTTGTGTCGTCGGCATAATATCATTCTATCATCAAATAAAATATTCTCACCAACTTTCATTCGTATTCTTACTCGGATTCAATATTTTCATATGTTTATCGATCATTGAAGTAATTTCACTTGTTGAATCAAGTATATATGAGCACATACATATTAACCGAAATAAAATTCTATGAAAAATTCGTTGGTCTCTTTTGTTTTGCGGTGAAACAAAACAATGCCTACGAATTCTGGAATAATCGATGCGTCGCAGCCAAAACGATACACAAATGATTCATGTTTTTTCTCATACCTAAGAAGTTATTCTGATAGTTTTAGAATTATGAAGGACAAATTTCTTTAAATATCACAGTGTAGAATATATTTTTCATGTTAAAAACGTGTCAATATGAATGATGATGAAAGTACCAATATTTACATTTGTATCATTATACAGAATAATGAAGTATAAACTTTGAATTTGAGATTTTAAAGTAAACAACATGCGACGGTCTGATTATCTATGAAATCGGAAAACTTCTCAGGCGATTGAATGTAAACTTTCATATAAAGCTATATTCAGTGCACTTAGCATTTGTTAACATTCCATACAAAATCTCAATCATTCGATTACATACAATTTGTTTCGTACCACGATTGATTTATCGCGGGAAATAGTTGCTGGACTTAAGGCAGGATTCTACTTTGAAACCATGAAAAAAACGCTATTTTCGTGAATTTTTTCTGAGAATACTATTGAAGATATCGATACAAGGCTTAAAATGTTCAATAAATACACTCGTTAAGTACATAAAAATTTTTTTTTAAATGTATTTTATTCATTTTTTGTACACGTAAAATATGTATAAATCCAACGCCTCGAAAAGAAGGTACCGTCGCCGTGGTCGTGGAATCTTCCCGACGGATGGTCTGAAACAAAAAAATCAAATAGTTTCATGTTCAGTATATCTTCAGGAACCGACCTAACTACAATCAACTTGAAATTTTGATTGGATCTATTTTTTTATTGCAAAAAAAGACCCAAAAAAACGCATTTTTTTTTCGTATTTTAACCGCCATTTTGTTAATTTTGCACGTATATTGGGAAAAACCCATTACTTTTTTTTTTTATAGGGATAGTTACGGTATTGATTGAAATTCATTTTGGTGGAAGAAGCAGAATCTTCAGAAATATTATGAAGTTTTTAATCCTGTGATATACGACAGAACACAATTATTATTGTATGTTGTCGTTCATCACTTGCGGATTATTAGATTTTCTCCATTACGAAATGTTCATTTTTTCAATCTCCATATGATCGCTGTGAGATTCTAAGAAGAGCCTAAGAATAAATTCTGGATGGTTAATAATATAACCAGCAATATAATTATTACCGAATCATGTATTAACCTGTCCACCTTCTATATTTGGATCATCTATCAAAATCATGTCAGGAGTTGGGGAATCTATACGCCAAGTTCACCACGAACTTACTGCATTATGCCTTCCGATGTTGAAGAAGAATCTGTAAATAAAAACGATTACTTATTGTATTTACACAAATGTCGATAATGAACTCACCCGATATGAGAGGTGAGATGAAAACCTTGGAAGACCAATCCCACCGAAGCCCATTATGAATATAATCGTAGTCCCTTCGTTCCCTTACAACTAGGCGGGCCTTCACGTGACTTTGGGGGGATACACTTTTGCAGGTGCACCTGAACTTTTCACCAGTGCTGATCCCATGTATTCTGAAGGATCGCCGAGACATCCGCCTTTCATTCTTTTCTTACACCAATTGGAGAAGTTGGTGCTGCAAAGTGTCGCATGAAAATTTCCTGAGATCCCACTTGCAAATAATGAATTGGCTTTCGCATCCGTTAGCCTGATAGATCTATGTACTGATGGGCGCACCAAACGTGGAGGTGGATGTCGGAATAAGTTATTCAATGAAGTTGAATGAATGTATGGGATTCTTAGGAAAAAATACAGCGATAAATACTTTTTTCCAACTTCATCGATAACCTTTCACGCCCCTAGCGGTTTTCAGATCAATCTGGAAACGTTCTGAACCTATTTAGGAAGCATTGTGTAATGTTGCTAGTTCCAGAGTGTTTCCAGAGTGGTTTTGTT
>JAPYZH010000843.1:0-21393 GCA_030523085.1 Meteorus colon | reverse complement strand
GTAAAGTTTTATCATTTTTTATGCATTCTTCCCGTCAAAAAACGTGGTTAATGAGTGTCGGTAATTTTTGATACAAAAAACTATATCACACCTTCTTAAGATAATAACGATGTTGGAAAGTTCCAAATTCAATTAATTGATATTGGTGAAATGGTGCCGGTTTATCTTCAAAATCGTTGATAGTACAATTAAGTCTCGTACATGATTCACAGAACGAATATGACAAAACCAATATTACCCCCATTCCATGCAGTCCCAAATAGTTTGCAGAGGAACTTCTGTCCGTCCGTTGTTGATTCCAGTTGTTTGGAAATTCTTAATTGAAGCTAATGTCATTGAAAATGAGTATTTGAATTCAGCATTGAGTCGTGTTATGATAATTGAATATTGAAAAGTTCATTCTGGAACATTGCCATTTTTTGGAATGTTAGGTCATTGGTTTGTGCAACTAGTGAACAAACATCCTATTCGAAGCAAAATCAGTAGTTTTGGTCCAAATTCATTTTTCATTGCAAAAATGTTCTTTTTCAGAACGAAATCACAGGCCTTCCATCAGATTTCTTCTTTATTTCTTCCTAATATGAGTAATGAAAGTTCCTAAAAACATATCCCATAAATGGGCCTGTACACTATGAAATTGGGTGCCATACATACCTGGGCTGATGATGCTCCCGCGCGATACCTGACTCGATACGATTCTTCTTTCACCTTGTTTCATCTTCGATTTCATGATTATTATATTTTTCCTTTTTCATTCATTTCATCATAACGCGAGTGAAGATCACCATCCACTTGTCATAGTGAATGAAAATATCCTTGGCGGCTGAGAGCAGCAATGTTATATGATGGTGGAGACGCACAATAAAATGACGGAGGTGGATAAGGCAATAATGCAGCAGCAGCCATATAGTAGATACCACTTGGGTTTGCGTTTCAGGTTGACGAGGCACCTGCTCCTCTTGAGGGATATATTGACTACAGCCCAAGGGGAAAAAGGAACAAGGCACACAATGGCGCACCTGATGCAAAGTAAATTCAATAGGCGACACCCTAGAGTCATGTTCCTCCTTATACTCAGTCTGCCATGTATGTTGACTCGTACATTATTTCCAATTTTTTTTTTGTCTCTCATAGACACAAACGAATGGAGCGCAGGTTGAAAATTCAAAAGTTATTCCATAAAGGAGAACATCAATTATGTATTAATTATTGTTAGAGATCTGTGTTTAATATGGTTACGTCCTCGAAAAAATATGAGGTATATAAGGAATATCGAATAAAATATGTCTTAGAGTACATTCGACTTTTCCTCATTTGCAATATTCTATAAATTCCAGTGTATACCAATGAAATCGTGAGCTAAAATATGTTTGGGGGTAAAGTTTTTTCGTTTGTCTCATTTTCTCATGTTTAGCTCGAAGATATTTTGCCACATGATTTGTTGAACAATCGCCAAATGAATGGTGTCTTCAAGTATATGAATGGGACTTAAATACAGAGTAAGCCCTGGAATCTGATACGCGTTCAAATTGGAGCAAGCGAAAACTATTCGGTAGTTTGTGAGCGAGAAAAATTCTTTTTATATCCTGTTGAATTTTGCTGTGAAAATTTTCAATTGGCTTGCGAGTACTGGAACAATCTCCTCAAGAATTAATCGTGCTGAAATTTCCATGCAAGAACTGCAGAAACTTCGAGCATACAACCAGTATAATATTCAATAGTTGAACAAAATATCATCACGATATGATGCCAGAAAAAAACCAATCTGTCTAAAAAGATAAATACCTGCTGAAATCTACTATGAATTCATTCATTCAATTCCGCCCACAACGAATAATTCTTGCCTGACTGCACTGCACTAATTCAAAAATTTCCTATGATGAAATAGTCGCTAATTGAGATTAAAAAACTTCACCATGATTCTGTCGAGCTCCTTTTACGAATGAAAAAAAAAAAAAAAAAAAAAAAAAAAAGAAAAAAAAAAAAAAAAAAAAAAAAAAAAAAAAAAAAAAAAAAAAAAAAAAAAAAAAAAAAAAAAAAAAAACGATGGATCAACCTTAGATGCCAAGCAGCGACTGATCGAAGATTGGCCACTTCGAGGAATGGTAGACACATTCCTTCAGTATATGTTCAAGGTGGGAAAAAAGTGTATGCTTGCATATATATATATATGTATATTTATATGTGTATATGAGCATTGGGATGAATAAAAATATCAATGTGATGAGATTGTACGAGACGTGGCAACATCGCTGGCAATCTGACCCTGTTACCACACACATCCCTCCCATATTTTCTCGTATGTGCGTCCGTAAATATATGTGGCGTGTGACCCTCTGCCTCGCGCAACGTCTTTCTCCCTTAGTCCGTTGACTGTAGAACCGTACGATAACCCTATGGTATACCCACTGGCGTGTGAGCATCCGCATTGAGACGAAGGCAGGCTATACAGTATACACGTATGTATATATATATATATATATGTATTGGATGAAAGTATAACTATATTGTTGCACAGTTACTCGATACTTATGTGTTCTTATTCTTGCTCTACGTCCCTTGACCATTCAAAACAACACATCCATATATGTATGTGTGTACGTATGTTATATCCAGGGCACTTAGCCTACTCCCGCATCACAATCATGTAGTAAATATCAGAATAGAAACAATCATATTTGCGAAATTATCATCGATGGATGTGATTTTAGCTTTTCCTATTTGGATTTTTAGAGTAAATGTCTTATTTCGACACACATTGTAAACGAGGCGCATGTTTAAATTCATGTGTTTTTTTTTGCTTTTCAGCATTTTGCGGGAATAAACATGACAGATGAAGGAAGTTCATTTTTCGTATTTGATTTATAGCATTTAACTGTAGAATCCGAAATTATTCGCATTGAATCACAGTGAGCATAACTTTTCCGATGTTTGCAAAATCGTGTTTGTGAATCCAGTACCAAAAATTGATCGAAATATATATATATAGATTGCTCCTGCTTTCGATCGATAAATTGCCTCTTCCATGTTATCATATTCTCGTTAATTTTATCACACTGTATTTTAATACACATTCATCTATTAATAAAAAAATATTGAATTATAGTGTATGCATATATATATATATATATTCTTTAGTTTATACATGAAAAATATATATTTAGATTTGATATTTAATTTTTCATATTCTGGCAAACTTTCGAACCGTCTCGGTATAATCATATTTGACAATATGTTGATTTCTTTCGGTTTTGATCGGGAGCGTCGGAGAAATTAATAGTATATAAATGCCATAAGTATTTTTCTTCGTATATTTTCAATGTGGCATCAGGGAGAGATGGAATGTGTGTGACATTTTAATATCTTGAACATTTACACAATGAGTGTATTGACATAGGTATATTATATCTTATCTACATTTAAGAGCGTCATGTGCAGGTAATTAACTGAAATAGAATGGAAAATTTCCGTGACTCATGCTAGTTATTTTTATTATAAACACATATTTATCGCTGCTGAATAATAGTAGGGGAATGTTTTGATAATGAAAAGCATCGGAATAGTCATAATTTCTCGAATTTTATTTTTTCAAATCCGGCCATTAGTTTAAAAATCGAGTTGATATCAAACAGCATTGTCAGAATAATGATAGAATATTACTGGCTATTTTTCATCTCAGAGAAACCTACTCAAAAGTTATTTCATTAATGTGAAATTGATATATCATCATAATTTTGAAAATTTAGTGACAGAAAATAATAAAATTGATGCGAATTCATTAATTGTTCACCCAGGAATGGTTCAACGAAGAAATTGGAATGAATTTTATGAATTTTCCAATACCATATTTACTATTGGGCTTGAGTGCTCGTATATATGTGTGTATGTGCGTTTTTGTGCGTAGATCTGTCAGAAAATGTATATCAGATCACTCATATTGGGAGTGGTGGAACATGAGGAAGGGAAAGCGCCCGTTTCAGG
Source organism: Meteorus colon (assembly GCA_030523085.1). Taxonomy (NCBI): domain Eukaryota; kingdom Metazoa; phylum Arthropoda; class Insecta; order Hymenoptera; family Braconidae; genus Meteorus; species Meteorus colon. The sequence continues at coordinate 17,412 of JAPYZH010000843.1, read as the reverse complement.
GCATATCCCTTCGAATTATGCCGCAGTAATATCGCCTGGGGTAAATTATCCGATTCGGCTTAGATAGTCACGTACGGGCTTTGGCTCCGCTCGTGATAAACTGCGTTTATCGGGACTACTAGACCACCCATTTCATCGCGTGTGTGCCATCTCCCTTGCATTTGTTTTTGGGTACCGGTAATGATCCGATCGCTCAGCTTCATTCGATATCGAGGCCTATTATGCAAATAATGATATCAGTTTTATTGAACCACACTTGAACGAGCTGTGGCAATAAATTCAATTCAATTTTTAATTAATGAATTGGAAGGAATATCTAGGGTTAACATTTAGCTGCATTCGGCCTCGCAGTCATCAAATTTGAACCAATTTGTCATAACGACGATCCAAAAAATAATGAGTTGATTGAAAAAATTAATTCAAGGTACCCAAAATTTTTGCGTTCATGCTTCTATGTTGGCACGACTTAAATCCGAGTAATTGATTCCAACACTTAATCATGGAGTTGTCTAATATCGTTTCTCCAAGTAGCAATGATTATTGATGAACCATTAGCTTTTCGTGTTTTTTTTTTTTTTCCAAAAATTCTTTTAGCTTCAATTTTGATAGCGCGAAATATAGTTCAACAAGTACTAAAAATACATTGGGTCATCAGGAAGTTTGATGTTTGAGAGATAAGTTAAATTCAAATTCAGAATTCATTTAGAAATGAATCGGTACGAAAATTCCTTGTCAAAAATATTCCCAAATGTGAATTCAGCGCCGTTTTCTCCAAAGTGTGAGCATTCAAATTTCATCACTAAATAGGATTCCTTTCATATATATTATTTTTGGAGTAACACATAAAAATGAAACTAAAGCAAAATTTTGTGTTAATTCAGCTGATTGAGTCCTCAGCGCATCGGTTAATGCAACATAATTTCGACAACCTTTTCTTTCATCAAGAAATTCAAATGAAAGCTTCAATTGAGATTATAATGACAACGTATTTTCTTGTTTTTTTTTAATCAATATTTTTCGCATATCTGTGTTCTAATTGAAAATGTCCATCACAATTCCATCTCATCTGACTATAATAAATTCAATAAACAGAGCTCATAAACAATAATAGCGAATCAATTTTATGTTTATTTGCAATTTGAAAAATTAAATAAGCTCAAATATTAGACACAAAACACAAAAACAAGAGGCCTCCACACAAGCCAGGTTGAAAATATATGTGTATATTTCAATGAAAAGGAAGATGTAACAAGATAAAAAAAAAGAATAAAAAGGAATGAATTGGATGTGAAACGAAATGGGTCGATAGATCGATTGGAACAGGTGCTCATCTCTCTCGTTGGTGACGTAACCGAGGGGTTCAACTCCCTTGGGAGGTCGCGTACAAAAGGTCGCGATCGAATAAAAAGAGAAACGAGAAGAAAAGAGAATGACTGTGAGCTCCCTTAGATTCACAAACCTTGTCTAATAAATGATGACGTTTAACTGTTAAATAAACGTTGCGATAGTTTCAATCGATAGCTCACTGCTCTTTTGTTTATGCTTGCGTCATACAGATATAGTTAGTTATGGTGATCTAAAATTATATGGAATTGGTTCCTTCTTTTTTTTCTATGCCAAAAGTTATTTCAAAATCAGTTGATTGATTCAATGCGCTGAAGAATATATACATAGAAAAGATAACGACGACAGATTGAGCGTTGAGAATGCATGCGAGTAATTAAGTTCATTAAACTGATGGGAACTAACACTCAGAACAAGTCAAGCCGTCCGCAATAACAGGGTGCAATACCTCCCTTATTCAAGTGGCTTTTCCCAATTTTGCTTTCAACTGTTCTACGTCAAGCCATGCATCATCATCCCCAACCTTGTATTACAGATTTTGACCCAAAGTCACTCCGGAACTCAACAATGAAGACTAATCGTAGACACAGCATAGTAAAATCAGTCAACTGTGCTGACAATAGGCATTTTCATTTATTTATTTTTTTTTTTTTAATCCGGTGCCTAAATAATGCTGCATATGCTTCGATATTTTCAGTTTCACCTCTACGATAGATTAGACGAGACATATGAAATGATAAAAATTTGATGTGATACAAGAAATGAATTAATAATCAATTCGAAAATGGGTCTGTTTCAATAGTCAATTTATCGAGCTGGCATAATCAATTTCACAGTATATTATCCACATTTTTTATAAAATTATCCACATCAGTTGCAACACATCTTTTATTGATTATGGTAACTTATTACACACTGGTCACTCCTCTAGAAAATTATAGTGATATTGACGCAGATAAACTTTCTTCCAATCTTTACGCAATAATTCGAACATGTCATATTCAATTTCTCTCATTGAAAAAAATTTCATTGAGTCCAAATATTTCGAATTTGTCATAAATGTGATTCGAGTATCAATAAAATAGAGAAAGAAAAAGATATACATTGCTTCTTTCATCATTTCCAACTTGTGCGCTCGATTATCCCAGAAACTTCAAGTTTCAGTAGAATTGCCAACAAAATTTCATTTGAAAATTTTCGCAATTACGAATATGTTGAATTAATGTTTGGTAATTGGTTGAAACTTGACAATAGACCATTGTACTGTAACTCAGCTGAAGTTTCGCGCGAAACAACTTGGCCAGTAGCAACATGAGCACGACATCTTAAGGTGCTATGGTGATAAAGAAGTGTTAAGATATGAAATCTGTGTGAGCGAGATCGTCAGAGGACGTACAGGAAAAAAGAGAGGACACACAGGTTGATAGCTGAAAGGAACAAAATTGAAGGAGAAGTTGAAACCGCCCAAGTGAAAGTGTGAGTGAGAGAGCGAGAGAGAACGAAAAGCCACACAGGGGTACTCGCGTTGAGTCTTCCCTCGTTTCTGCCGCACCAACTAATTATACAGTTGAGTGCAACCTTAGCTCGACAGCAATTGATTTAAGACTTCAGAAGCAGCTGTGCGGCGGACGCAAAATTGGACGAGAAAATTTGCCTTTGCTTCTATAAATATATATTCTGAGTCTCATTTTTTTCCCTAACCACCTACAATCGCTCCGAATCTCCTTATTCCCAACCATTTTCTCTTTCTTCTATGGAGAAGGAAAGAGAGGAATTAAAAAAATAAAAGAATAAAAAAATGAAAAAGAGTGGAATCACCACGAAAAGAAGAATCGAGAAGCTCTATATAATCTTTTTTCTTACCCCGAGCTTGTTTCCTCTCTCCCTTTCATTTTCTCTGGGGATGCTTACACTTTTCTTCTACTAACCAGTGAAACTCGTAGTTTTCTCTAGGGATCCAAAGAAAGCCTGAGAGAGCGAGGGAAATGGGAGGTAAGGGAGAGACCAAAAGGCAGTCACCACCATGTTCTTTTCACCCTCCTTGTGGAGAGAAGAAAAGCAAAGTCTTCAAACCAATGTCTATAGGTACAGCGTCTTCGTTCTTACCTGTAAGGAAAAAAGAAATGAATTAGTTGTGTGCCCACATCAATAATATATAGAATGTATCAATTAACCACGGGAAATGATTGCTAATTCAAAAATTGATTGTTTCAATTTTTTTTCTCATGTTGTTTTATGAGAGAAAATGAAAAAAAAAACAACTAAAAGAAGTGTTTACATTCTTCTTCTACAATTCAGAAGATAGATCATTGACAACATTCACTGTGCAACGCTTTCATATTTGGCAACTGGCCATTAAAACAGGAAAGACCACGAACATTTCAATTTCTACCGAGAAACGAATGGATCATCACACACTACATAATTCAAAACGCTTGAATTTTCTATACTTGAAAATAATGTGAACATTAAATTCCATTATTTGTAATATATGAACAGTTCATTCAATGTTCACAGTTGTGCGTATAGAAACAATTTCAACATGATGGGCGTTGAAAGGAAGTTGATAGTAAATGGAAACCAAAAAAAAAGTCCGTGGGCATGTTTGCACATGTCTGCGAGTATAAGTGGAAGTAAAAGCAGAAGCAAACCCATATCGATTTCGTTGCGGTAAGTGTAACGATGCCCGCGTGGGTATGTATGCGTCTCTGTACGTAGGTGAATGTTTTGGTGTGTATAGAGAAAATACGAATTTATGAGTCGAGTTGAAATAGAAACAAACTGAAAAAATAAGATACGAAAATATCCACAATTCTTTGGCAGCATCCACGTGTATGTAAAGGGTTGTAAAATGAATTCAAGGCAAAGAGAATAGGAAACAGGACAATAGTAGTAGTAGTGAATACATGACGTCATATATGCCGAATAGGAATCGAGTGATACACGAAAAGAGAATAGCAACCGGTTCTTTCATCGATTCTACGATTTATCGTTGGGCTTAGCTTTCGCACACAATTTTGCGCTGAGATTTATCGTTGAACTATTCGGCTAGTGAAATAGCTAAGTTAACAATTCCGTTACTCCCCCGCTGAAACGGAACGTAAGGGAAAAAAACAAAAAAATAATAGTTGGCAATAAGACGAATGTTTTTTGGTGGGATTTTAGTCGATACGACGGATTTATATTATTTAGGTGTGAAATATTCGAAAAGTAACATTCTTCCTCTCTCATATGGACTTTTCAGAGTAACCATCACGGGAGCACGCACACAGGGAAACAAGCACTTCAGCATCGTTGAATATATGAAACTGAGCGAGGAGCAGGGAGTTGTGGTGGCGTTAGTACTGATGACGTCATACAATATCCTCTGGGAATGCATCACGTGATGTAAATAATGTTGCAACTTTTATATGGCATACATGAATCACTTTGTGGTCCAATTATAGGATTAATATTTATGTTACTGGGATAGATGTGGAGCAGATATTCGTGCGGGAGGACAATAACTCATGGAAAAATAGAAGTGAAAATGCTGAGAACATTTTTTCAAAACTTGTTCAATGGTGATGTATTTATTATGCTGCATCATCAAATTATATTTTTTGGGTCAAATAATGTTGTATAGTTGTACCAGTGTTATTTTTGTACGAAAATCGATATCGAACGCCTGGATGATTGGAATGGTTAGCATTCATCATTGAGCTATTTAATTTGTGTGCAAATTTTATTATGCAGACCAATTCTCAGTAAACTGTATCGTACTGTCAAGAAAGGAATACCTTATCACCATTTTTTCTTGTGCTCAAAAAAAATACTGCACAAAATTTCAACTGCATATAAGAAAAACGGCTTTTAAATACTAAAAGTTATGGAGAGGCGCAAAATTTAGGGCGGACAAAACTTGAGATTGTACAATTTCATCCGCCACGATATTCAACCCGTACGAATCGCTTTTTCACTTTTGCAACAATTACAAGAAGTGCTATTGCATTCCTCTTCCAAATATCTTCAAATCCCGTTTGTTATTCCCGTAGTTGCTACTTACCTCCAAATTAAGTTCAATACGGCCCTAAACTTCACTCGTTTGAGAACCGTATCGCTAGTTTTGATCCAGTTATTTCAAATAAACAACAATAATGAGCTCATAACGTGGACCTACTACCTTCTCTAATGTTGTAACCGTGAATTTCATTAAGACAGTTGAAAAAAAGATGGTGAATTGAAAACTAATAGAGTACATCTTCAGGCGGGATGTTCCAATATCTCTCAGAAGACGCAAAAAGCTAACTCAACTCCGATTTTGCTTAGTTTAAATAGGGATCGATGTACAATGATCAACATATTAACAATAGATTGATCAACTTCATTATGTTTAGTCATAGACCTAAACTACATCAAGTTCCTCTATTTTCACAGTATACCTCTATATATTCACCCAAAAGTTTATTCATAGTTGCGCACATTCACCTATATTATAATAATAATAATAGTTTGATGCACCTCAAGCTTCGTTAGGTCAAAGTATAAATTGAAACATTTTCTCAGTATTAATACTCGAAGCCAGTTTGTCGTATAGTGAAAATTATTAACTACGTCACGTCATTCACCAAGTGTACCACGGTGAGGAAATATTTGCGTGTATCTTTGTGATCATATGGAAGACACCGTTGATGCTGAATAGGTATATATACACTATGAAGGAAGGAGAATATTGCGAGTGTGGCTTGAACCACCACAGCATTATAACGGGATGTTGCAATGAGCGTGATGTCACTTCCGGGATTCAGAACGAGTAGGAAGCTATATAAGTTGGTTGGAATAGTAGTGGATTACGTTGGTGTGTATGAGTATGATTGTGAATATACGTTCATGTGAATTGCGACCTCTATTTCTGTATTTAAATTCGTCAATGATGAGAAGCTCACACGACAAAACGGTTGGCAGTCTATTGATAAAGTTCCTCGAGAGCAGTGAAAAGTTTTAGGTGTTGTGTTAATTAGTACTCCAGAAAAGGGACAAAAAAATTACACATGTTTGAAGCGAGGGAGAAAATATTTGTTGGGATTTTTGTGGGTTAGCAATCGCGTTTCGTTGCTCACCTCATTGTTATGGTAACATGGTGTCGGAATTCTGGAATAAATTGATGAATAATGTTGGCGAATGCGCCGGTTGTTATCATAAAATTTATAGCAAACTCTGTTCCGAAATGGAATTATAATTCGAATTATATAATATAATTATTATTGATACTGGAATTATCGTAGTTGTCGCATGAATCACCAATTTATATTTGGAACATTGAAACTGAAATAATTTGTACTAATAAAATGTTATTCACATACAGTAACGTGGAGAGAATTTTCATTTCACGAATGAATAGAATTTCAAATTCTTTAATATTCGTTATTATCGGCAATGCATTCAGCTTATTGATAAATCAACGAATACAAATATTGAACTCTCGCAGTGATTGAGTTACATTGGAAAAGTCAACTACAATCACTGCAAATCACTGTAGAATCAAGTGCTGCCATTGAAACGTCAAAACGTTTGCTTCCCTATTTTCACCATTCTAGTCATTCTTTTATTCATTATAAATGTTCCACAAGCGGCTACAATTCTAAACATGGAATGTGTTGACGTTTCTACCAGAACACTCAATCACAAAGCGAACGAAAAGTTAAATTGAAAAAAAATTGGCAAAGCATTTTTAGGCATACAATTAATTCTATGCGTCCACGAATATTCTTCGATAAATTCCCAATTTATTTTTTAGGTGTTTAATTTGAAAGTTATATTAGACTATAACTTTTTAGATCTTCGGGGTTTATCTAGGAAAAATCTTTCCGCTCATTATGACTATACTAAACTAGACAATATCAAACTATATGAGCTCGTATAATAGTAAAGTTCATTATAAAATTTTGCTCATGTCCTTGGTACACAATTATCACCCATATAATTATGATGCTATTCATATAGAGCTAAATAACACTTTGTGTTTGACCCAATTTATTGTGGTAGACGTGCTGGAATAAATATATATACGGGTTGAAGAGAATTTTTTAACTCTCTTAACCGCACAGCATATCTATGTATATGTTCAAACGTTTATATTTTATGTATGTATGCGTTTATACGTGAAGAATATAAAAGAGGTTAGATTAATTTTGGAATTTTCACGCCCAATGAATGAGCAGGAGTGAAAAGAAAAATTAAAGTACGTATAGAGGTTCAAGCACGCGAAAACAGGATCACGGTCGGCTTTTTCTGTCGACCGGAAATTATGAAATGGCATTTACTTCCCGCGCATTTCCGCGAGCACGAGCTGATCTCGTTCAAACTCTCGACATTCCATTTTATGAACAAACCTGATTCATCCAACTACCTGCATATGAATAAGATCCATCATAGCAGTATCTATTACTGATATCAAATAAATTTGTGATGGACTTCCTACTTTTCCCTCTAGAAATTCGCGCTGAAAAATTAATGTTTCTATTCAACTTTCAATGATCAAGTGCGACCCATTCCTAAATTCTTACATGCAATATTTATACCGCTGTAATGAACAAAATTTTTTCATTTTTCAAAACCGCATTTGAAATTTTTATGAAATTATTTTCATTTCAATCGTATTTGAGTAAAAAGAAAAGCAAATGGAAGATGAGAGAGAAAAAGTTGATTGTCGTGGATAGAATTGTTGGAATATTAAATATTTAATAACCCGATATTTGGGCTCGATAAAACTTTCAAAGTCCTTCCTTTGTTTTCGCTCAATTGAATAATCCTGAGCTATATAAATCGCCTTAAGGGCGGTTTGTAAACACCGTAAAAGAGAAACGAAGATAGAGAGATAGATATATGTAGATAGAAAGGGTGAATCAACAAAGAACACAATCATGATAAGGGTTTTCAGACCTCGAGAAAGTTCTTCAACTCGAAGCTCGAGTACTACTTTGAGTATTTATTAACGATTATCCCTATTCGAGCATTCATTTGAAATTATTATATGTTTGAAGAAAAGCAAAAAGAATACCTATTTATTTTCCATATCAATCGTTTTCTAGTATGTCGCATCGTTCGTCATCTTGAGCAGTGCTATAATTAAAATATTGAATTCTAATCGACTTTCTCATTAACAGGATGGATTAGTCATCACTTTAGTGCACAGTTACCTTGAACATCTGTTATTTTTATTTTTGTTTACTCATCATTACACTCAATGAAAAACTCGTCGGAACGTGAATCGACCATCTAATCATCTTGCTTTTAAGAATCATCATTGGCATCAACGATTATTAAAAATAAAATGGCATTTGATAATGTGTGGAATCATTTGGTGTACAACTATAATGTCAATGATATCCGAATTTCGTGTCTTTTTATTTCATACAAATAAAATATATTGAAATTTTAAAACGGAAATATGCTGAATATCTATCAACGGTATTTCTTTTTTTCATATATTAATTTAAAGATATAATTTTGAATAAAAGGTGCACACAGGTATAAGTATGTGGAATTTATTTCAACCGCATACCCAAGTAATGAGTCGACCAACAACTTCCTTAACGACATAGACAACTTGATGAGATGCAGGATTAACTTTTGATGGCATCAATTTTCTATGCAAAACATTAATAATAATCACCTAATTTCATGATTGACTCTATCTAACATTTTCCTCGAATAGAATTATGCAATAATTGAGTAACAATGCTGGTGCGTTGATATTGAAATGACCCAAAAACTAATTCCACCTGTTCATTAATATTATTTCAACTGCCTTAATATTCTTGTGAATACCGTTATTAAATAGGCTTACAAACACCAAGAATAAGTCTAGACCAATGCTATTCAGTATAATGTGTTATCCAACGAGGAATTAGTCAACTTTGCATACCCATATACGAAATAATTCCAAGTGCATTACCTACCACCCACTTTACTTTGTTTTGGATTACTTACCACCTACCCGCACATGCACACACATTCACACACATTTGCACACATCCTCTTTCATCATATGTATGTATGAACTTTGCGCGGGAAACTTAACACACTCTATGGATTAGATGAACACGTGCGTACGCATATTTTACAAAGCTTGTTCGTCCAAGTAGATTCCACTCCACAGTCTTTGTCAACATTCCGTATATAAGACGGGATCACAAAGACGCATATATTCGCATAAGACCAAATCAGCCTAAGAAGAATATTCCATCGCCACTCCCCTCCTCGAACGACTTCACATGTCATTTTAAATTGAGGTATTTGTCGATATACTTTATCAGAAAGAAATAGCAAATCCAACACTGTCATATCCATAATTATAAATTAATCTCTGGCTAAAAACTCAACCTGATGCTTTCAAGATGTTTTACTTCATTAAAAGAAATTCTGTGATAATTCACATTTCAGAGAATTTAGTTAACATTAAAAATGCTTTTTTTTAAATATTGGGAGGTCATTCTATAGAAAATTCAAATTTCTTTCCTATAAATTCATGCAAAATTTACTTGGAGTCATGCGATACACTTCACACAATTCGATAGTTAAATTGAAATTGCTACAATACTCTATGCAAAAAATCTGAGAAAATACCAACTTCCGGAAATTTCGACTATTTGAGTGTCAAACCGCTAACAGGAAACATAGAATCAATTCACAATATCTCTCCATCGTATTGTATTTGCATTCGTGAATGAGATGCTTCATATATCGCGAGTTTTTATGCATTACCATGCGTTGAAGAATATGCGAATTATCCGATTGTAAATAGTGTGTCACTCGTAAATTACCATAATGTTATTCACCAGCTGTACTATTGTTAGAAGATCATTCTCAAATTGCTCAGATAATGCTGTCTTGCTACCATGTCCCACTCACCCCTACATAAATCATACACTTTTTCCCGCAAAGCAAAATATGTTTTTTTTTTTTTTTTTTCTGGTGTGTATACATTTCACCTACGTTACTCTACCTCGGATATGGAAGAGGATGAAATGAAGATTTGGGGATGAAAAAAAAAATATATTTATTTATTCGTGAAATAAAGTGAACGATATATTGTGGGAAATGAGGCCAATGAGAAAAAATATCGTGAGTGCGTGTGATGCTTGCGAAAGCATCGCACGAATGAAATAAAAGAAGGAATAGAACGCAAAAGGGCGATGAATATGTGTGTGAGTGTGTTTATCAGCGCGTGCGTGCGCGCGCGTGTGTGTGTGTGTGTGTGTGTGTGTGTGTGTGGGTGTGTGTGTGTGTGTGTGTGTGTGTGTGTGTGTGTGTGTGTGTGTGTGTGTGTGTGCATATGTGTCTAGGGGTTGGTGTGTGTATGATACTAGTGAATGGATACACTCTCTCTGTTTCTCTCTTCCGGGTATTTCCTAATGACTACCAGGAGAGTAGTAGGAGGGGTTTAGTATAAGGGAGTAGTGAAATGGGTGATGCGAGGGTGGTTGGCACGCTGACGGTCGATATGTCGACATACTAATGACCCGTACGGTAGTCGCGGCCAACAGACTGCTGGCTAGACGCGATGGCACCACGCGCAGTCGGCCAGTTTTCCCTCAATTATAAATTGAATTACTCGACGTTATTTCTATCTTCCGTTCATCCCTTTATTTTTCTCTCTATTTTCTGCGCAATATTTTCTCTTCACTATTTTCTGGTGCAATGAGTTGGTGAGCGGGTGGAGGAGAGAGAGGAAGAGTGGAAGAGAGAGTTTCATCATTCAGCCATTTTCATATTCTAAATTATGAATGAGTACAATGAATGAAAGAATTTAATTGAAGCGAAATGTACGTAGAAAAAAGGTAATTTCAAGTAGGAATTTCGTGATTGCTTTCCTCTTCATTGAGCAATTTGTTGGAAGTTTTTTTGATACTTTTTTCCACACCTAGTGCTTTTTTGACTTATCAGTTTAAACACTCAATTCAACATTTTTCTAATGTTTTCAAGGAATTTTTCAAGAGAATCACTACCTTTCACTTCGACAGTTAGGTAGAATCATATTCTTCGAATATTTATTGATGAAAACTGGTCTACAAAATTCACGGAAACGTTGGCGTTGAATGTCGCATGAATAAGTCAGATTACCATTCTAGACATGATAATGTTCACTTATTCTTGAGTACAGACATACAGAAATCCGTGACAGGAAACTTAGGAAATATTCTCATGTTTGGAAACTTCTATTATTTGAAGTTTCAATATTTCATTATACTTTTCGTATCACCACAAGGAAGGCTTCTTCTCGAAATTTGATTGCTACAGAAGTTGTGGAAGTTGGTAGTCGGATCTATAATTTTTTCATGCAAACATTTTTAAATTTGTCAAACCATCATGATTCAATTTATATTTCCAGAAGTTCTTACGATCAGAATGCTAATATTATTATTTCCTTCTCGTAACAACTTATCATATCAACGATGAGTCAGTCTGTTCTATCCCACCAAAATCAGAAAGTGTAATTTCTCACAAAGTGTATTGGGATGGTGACAAAATATTTGCTGTGAGATTCAAAGCTGTAGTAAATGTTCTTGTGGTGAAAATTTCATGAACGACATCCATCACTGCGAGCCTTGATACAAGACAACATTGCTTGAATCCCCCCTCCCTCCAAAATACAACATGTCAAGCATGGCCATAGCACTGAGGCATGTCATCTCTCTCCAACTATTGTGGAATCTATTCAACTGATGATTTTCTCACGTTCCATCCTTCATATCACCGATGAAATTTGAGAGAATCGAATCATGTTGTTTCATTGTGAAGACTCTTGGCAAAACCATAATTCTCATCATTATGTTCATCCTTCCTTTTTTTTTATCATCGGGATATAAACAGCAAAGCGTTGAATCAGCTCAAACAGACGACCTACTAATAGGGAAAAAAAAAAAGAACCCCTCCAACCAAACATCCCACCCCGACCCACCCCCCCCCCCCCCCCCCCCCCATTTCATATAAGTCAAATAATGTTCTCATGATTATGTGCCTGAACTTATCTCAATTCATTCTCAACACCCCCACACTATATTATTTTTTTGTCATGTCACTCCCTCTAATGTATTTGCAGTCCAAATAACTTAAACAATAGATTCACATAATCATATTAGAATAGGTTCCCTTTAAATGCTTCCAAATAATATGAGGTAGCTACCTAAACTCCATTAGAGTTTGTGCGACGTGGTGTGCGCGCGTGGCCACGAATTTACGCGATGTTTACATGATTTAATGTCGTATATCCCCAACGGTTTAGTGAGGATGCTCCTTGAGAGGTGTTAGTACTAATACATATTGGATGCGATGCGTGTACACTGTTAATGCACATACCAAGTGACTTTGCACAACCACTACCACCGCCATCATCATCTTCTCTAAATATACATGTATATGGTTGTACGATATGCCACCCCTTTGGCCTTCTCTCGGACCAGTTTTGTTTTCACTCTAGTCTGAAGTGAAGAGGGGGTTCGCGAGAGGCGTCCATACATACACGTTCTAGACAGGAAGTAGTGTCGTGACTACGAAGTTTATCCAACTCTCCCCAACTCATTTCTCCTTCTCGCTTCATCTCTATACATTCTATGTCTGCTTTTACCTCTTGCACCCTCTGGCATCAGTATAGTGTCGCTGTCTCATCTTGCTTTCTCTCATTCACCATTACTATATATATTCATCGAGTTGGTCTGGCCCGCGTACCATCGTCTCTATGGTAACCCCTGCGGAGGAATAAACGAGAGGGTCTGTGTCTCCCGGTCTAACGCTACCAATGCACATATATATATATATATATATGTATATATTTGCGGATAGCATTGAAAGCGGAAGAAGGAAATAAAATGCAAAAAAAAGTTTTGTTCTGTACAATGAAGTTAATGTGCTTCGCAAGTCATTCTCTTTACACCCTACATTCTATTGCACTCAACCCTTAACTTCTCTTTTGATCTTTCACGTCTGTTTGTATGCGTGTGTGAAAAAAATAGTAAATGGTGGAAATTGCTGGACGATTATATATACATGGACCCCGATGACACAAACCAGTCACAGCACGTCCCACATATATCATTTATCATATGGGGATACAATTTTAACGCTTGGACAATTCAATGATGGGAATACAACAATATTTACATGGGAATCAGCTTTGGGAAAAGTAATCGGGTTTCATTTATGCTCCGAGAAAAGTTCGTTTGCGGTGGAATAACTGAAAATTTGATAACAAAGTGTAAAATTTTAGGAAAATTCTGGGATTTAACGAGGAAATGTTACAGTAATGCCAAGTCAGATATAATAGGTGCCCATTTAATTATTAATCTACCGATTCTCCCGTTGAAATACTTTCTATGAATATAAATACTAGAATCTGGTAGTAATTTGATCTCATTACATCCATCATACCAAATATCCATTCCCACTACTAATATAGAATGAAGGAAGCTGCCAATTTCCCCACAACTAGTATATACGATTCAATACTCTATGTATGTATGAATGTCCACGCCAATTTCAATAGTACAAAATCACAACAATTTAATTTTATTCGATGTGACGGAATTTTAATGGGTTCGGAAATTCAATGTCGACTACGACGACACCACATCTACTCTAAATCTATTTCTACATCTACATTTATTCTCTCACTGTCCTGTCGTAACGTGAACGTCCAATATATATATATATATATGTATATAATTCAACTCGTTGAAGAAACGACCACTCGTTTGCGAAAGCAACGACTCGATCAAATCGGCTTTCAACCATCCAGTCGATGAAGTGGATCTTGTATAAGAGCATATCGTCATCTTCATCGATTCTTTCTGTCTCTGTTCTTCTTCCATTCTATTCTTCACTCCCCCAAGATGAACATCACGCAGAGCCGGAAGAACGCGACTGCTCCAGAGGAAGATGGAAAAGTGGGAGAATAAAAAAAAAATGAAAAAAATGAAAAAACAAAACAAAACAAAGAAGATTGAACGAAACCTTGAATTGCCGTATTCGGACCAATCGACCGACTAGTATGCCAGAGCACTCTTGGGTCGACGTCTATACGTTGGGAATGTCGAGAGAGAATGAGAGAGCAAGGATGGTGAATGATAAAGAAAAATGGTAAAAGAAGCAAAGAGCACATTGTACGGCAATTTTCTTGTTCCGCTCCTTGGTTCACTCCACGCCTTGACGATGACAACGACGACGACGTTGCCGCCGACGTTGACGACGTAGACGACGTCAACGACAACGATCTTCATCGTCTGGGTAGTTGTGCTGGCCGTTGTACAAGCAAATAAAAACTCTCATACTCCATTGAATTGTTAGCGAATTTCCGTTCAGTTTTCCATAGGCATTATCCAATTGTACATATACCATTTATTAACCCATCTCATTCATGTTTATCTACACTTATTTATTATCAGATGATAATGATAAGAGAATATTCAATGCAGTATGAAAATTTTCATGGAAATGTCGGGGAATCAAGGCATCACTATTGATGCCATAATGTTCTATTAAAAATGTCACTTGAGTTATGGCGTCATTGAATGGTAACATCTCTGTACTCAATCAAAATAGTCGGAGATTGTTTCAACCATAGCGGTCGCTCTTATATGCCTTGACTAGAATAACGGAAATCCTTGTTATCGTATTGATAATTTTATGAATAAAAACAAAAAAGTTATGACGCACCAGGAAAATTAGATCGAAACGCATAAAGCAATTCACACATTGCACTTGTCAACTCATTTTCATCGTCAAATAATTTAAAAATATTTTCAACTCCACTTCAAAGCTGAATCAGAATATCAGACATGATTATCTTGGTTGTTCTCCTACTTTGATAGCACACATTGAAATAACTGGTTGAATGCAATTGAAGCATGAAATAAATAAACTCCCCATTCCACATCATATCGCATTCTATCATCATGAACATAACTACAGATGAAGAATTCTCATACCGATAGTAATCGCTGAGGAAATGTTTCATGTAAACATTTGACTTATTTCTATAAGTAAAAACAATTTTTACAGAATTTGGACCGCTGTTTTTTATTTCGTCTTGTATGATGACATGTGCAGACTTTGATTCTATTGGCTTATAGAATCACGTGGATGCACACGCGATTTTCTCGTATCCGAGAAGCGGCGAAGCGCCAGCATTGTGCTCGATGTTCGACCCTGGCACGTATTCTTATCGTTAGAGATACAATAGCTAACCGCATCAGGGGTTGCTTCAAGCTCATACACTATAATATATATATAAGGCCTTTTCTCTGACGCTGAACGGCCTGGTATTTCTATGTACATGTATACACCCGCTGCGTAATCGCAATGAAGAAGCCCCGCGTGTATGTACACATCCGTGCACGGGAGCATTTGTGTCTTCGTATTCTGTTGCACGCCCTCGATCTCGCTTGGCCCTCTCTGACAATATAACAACGACCCACACGCGCTTCTCCTGTCCATTCTCCTTCTAATTTGCTAAGCCGGGCCTCCGGAGACCGGACAGCTCCTGCGGCTGGACCAGTCTGAGCCTTCATTATTCTCCCATTGTACAAGCACAGCCCGAGAGAGACCCCCCTGGGACGTAAATCATGACTGGGAAGCGGCAACCGACAATTCCCCTATATCGCTCTCTTTCTATCGCGCCCTCTATTTCACGTTATGTATGTTATGTATTATTTAGAGTTTTCAACAATTTATATACGTGCTATGCATATTTGAACTTGTTTGTTTTCCGAACGTATAATGAATTGGAAAATTTATGTAGATAAAATTGGAATGGATTTGATTATATTTTTTTTTATTGTTAGAATCTTTTTGTTTGCATTAGTTTTTCTCTATTCATCTCATAATTGATCAGATTTTATTATTTTATTCGTTCAACGTGTATTATTTCGTTTCATGTTTTGGTTGAGTCAGTGTATTAAGTAGAAGTCGCTTGTTCTGTATTTTTCAATTTCAAATTATTGAAAGACATTGTCATGGTATGTAGCGCATAACTAGAATGAGGTATGTATCTACTGAAAAATTAAGATGCCACGAGAGGCTCATGTATTTTTTTCGTATTCATAATTCTTGACCATTAGTGTTTTTTTTTTTTTTTTTTGGAATCCCATTCGAAGGATGTCACAGGGGTTTATAGTTCAATAACTTCGAAATTATCTTGGGTCTCATTCAATTATTGCTTCATCTCTTGGATAGAACATATTGATGTTGATATGGATATTGAACTCGGGATGATAAGGCACGAAATAAATACTCTACAGCACATAATCATTTCCCGAAGAAGCGAACAGAAAAGAATAAAATGGAAAAAGAAAGAATATGAAAAAAACTTTTGTAGTCAATATCTACGACATTCATTCGAAATGTAATATAATCTACGCAATATTTTTCCATAATTCTCAAATCAAATGTGAGCACTATAAACAAGCGTATCTGTTTTCACATTACTCAGATTTATTAATTATCTTTATGATATGAAGTGACTAATAAATATACATATATATGTTTTTATTTCTTTGACTTCCCGATAGGAAGTTGTTGAAACTTGATTACGTTTCAACCTAACATCTTCAAATCCTTTTCAAACGGTGCAGATGCACACTCTGGTGGCTCATGCAGTGACCTATCAATCACTGTATGTCCGATCGGGCGGTCATTCTCACCGAATTTAAATGTATAATTGAGTCCTGTGGACTCATTAGATCGCTCATTGACTCGGGTCGATTTCCGTGTTCACCATCGACCACGCTATTGAGCGTCTTCTCCATTATTATCGCTCTGTACATCAGACAAGTCGCACGTGGACATCCGCGCACCGGCAATTTATTCTTTGTATAACTCAGTAATCATTCGTTAATTAATTACTCAAATAGTTCATCTCAATACTGTCTAACTCAATTGTAAAGTAATCGCGGTGGTGAATACATTCGTGACTAAACCATTGCATAAATTAACCCACCACGCGGTGACTCATTCAATAACTCAGCATTATTCTAAATTCACAATTAATATAATTGCAATCAACTCAGTGACTCAATTCTTACACTTTGTCAA